>CAUPSL010001484.1:0-87219 GCA_963514005.1 Raja brachyura
ATATCCTTGAGCATTCTGCCACTCCAAATTCCTGCCCCCTCCACAACTTCCTTTTCTTTAAACCCTTGGATTTAGTGCTTCCCAAACTCCAAGTCATCCCCTTCATGTTGTTTCACCTGTCGCCTACCAGCCTCTGCCCCAACTGGTTCTGTACTCCCATCATCCCTGCCCCACCAGTTTCCATGTATTGGCTAAGAGTCTCTGTTCCCCCACTTAATTCACACACTGCCTCTTTTATTTCCTGTCCAGATGGGTCTTGACCTGAATGGAGAAAAAACATCCACCTTTTTCCTCCATGGATGCTGCTTGATCTAAGTTCCTCCTGTTTTTATTCTAGATTCCAGCATCTATGGTCTCCCTTGCCTTCCCAAATCCATGCCAATCTCTATCGCTGTTTCAATATTTGAATCCCCTAATTGCTTTACAACTCATACCACTGTCATGGTCAGAGTCATCCAGTCCCATCAATTTATCTCACAATTATAGACGTGTAATTGTGTGATAAATTGATCTCGATTCAATTGCAATCATTTGGTGTAGTTCACTGTTTTGTCATTCTGCTTGATTGCCCTACCCTTGCTTGAATCTGATTTAGATTAGTTTATGGCCATACATCAGGGTGCAATGAAATTACATGTTTGCATGAAGTTCTGAGTAAACAGAATACATACAATAATGATAAATGCATCAATTAAAACAAGAATTAGTGCAAAACAGTAGAATGATATAAGTCTGCATGTCTGTGCTCTAAAACTCCTGAATCTTCTCCCAGAAGGTAGCAGAGAAAGGGGAATAGTCAGGGTGGCAGGCAGCCTTAATAATACTTCCAGCCTTCCTGGGCAATACACTGAAGATGGACTGGATGGAAGGAAGTTATAAGCCTGTGATGAACTGAGCTGTGTTCAATGTTCTCTGTTAGAGCTACCAGATGGTAGCCATCAAGACAGGTCATTTTATTTTTCTTTGGAACTGGAATGATGGACGTTTCCTTGAAGCAGATGGGGGACAGTACCAGGCTGAGATGCAACCTGTCAGAATACTTTCTATGTGTAGGAAGGAGCCGGTTTACACTGAAAATAGACACAAAAAGCTGGAGTAACGCAGCGGGACAGGCAGCATCTCTGGAGAGAAAGAATGGGTGACGTCTCGGGTCGAGACCCTTGTTCAGACTGAAAGTCAGGGTAGAGGGAGTCTAGAGATATGCTTTTTGTACCCTTCCTTATCTCTAGTTTCCCTCTCCCCTGACTCTCAGTCTGAAGAAGGGTCTCGACCTGAAATGTAACCCATTCATTCCCTCCAGGGAATATTTTCTATAGTGCATCTGTAGAAGTTCAAGAGAATTCTTGGGAGCAAATATCATTGGTGATTTTAAAGATCAATTGGTGCTCTACATAGCCGCACAGTCATGGGTTTGTCATGCCATTGACAGTTTTTCAAAGCACTTTGTTCTGGTTGATGTTAGAGCTACTGAGCTGTAATCATTGAGGCACCACCTCGTTTTGGAGACTAGAATGATGGGTGTTTCTTGAAGTGGATGGGAACAGTAGACTGTTATAATGTGAGGTTGCAGATAGCGATGAAGATTGGGGCCAGTTGATTGCATGATTTCAGAACCTGGTCAGGGCCTTCATCCGGGCTGGCTGCTTTCCTAGAGTCTTCCCTAGTGAAAGCAGATCGGACCTGCCCCTGAGATCCGAGGGACAGAACTGGCAGAGAGAATGAGGATATATATTGGCGGAACTTAGCCTGTTCAAAACAGACAAAAGGCATTGAGCTCAGTTGTAGAGATGTATTTTGTCAGAGGTAACCCCTGATTTTGGCTAATAGTTCATGATGGCATCCACTTGACTGAATTGATCGACTCTCCTCTGGGATCATCACACAGATCAGCCCTCACCCCACCTGCACAACATGCTGCTTCGAGAAAGCAGCCAACATAATTTAGGACCATTCACACCCCAGTCATTCCCTATCTCCCCTCTCCTGTGCGCAAAAGATAGAAGAACACTAAAGCACGCACCACTAGGTTCAGGAATGGCTTCTTCTCCGCTATTATCATACTTCCGAACATTCCTCCCATAAGCTAGGGTCTAGTCCCGATTTTCAAACCTTATTTTTTTTAATCTGCATTCTCTGTAACTAATGTTATAATGCTGCAACACTATGCTCTGTACTCTGGTACTTTTCGGTTTGCACTACTATTGTATCTGTGTATGGCTTGATTGTGCTTATGATATAGTGTATAGTATGATTTGGACTAGGTAGCACACAAATAAAGTGAAAACGCTTCTCGCTGTATCTCGGTACATGTGACAATTATAAGCCAATGCTGTGATTGATTGAGAAAACTTTGAGCAAACCCACCCCCGTTCCTAAACTGAGTGCCCCTAAATTCAATCAATCTTATTTTTTGTTCACTCTCAAACTTTGTGTAATACACTGTCATTCCAAAATGTTCAGTTAATTAGTTTGTGTTAGGTAATTCCAGGTATTTTAAGGCATGCAGACTAATTTTCACTAAGATCCTGTGTTGCTTTTGCTTTGTATTTGTCCACGTGGGCATAAGTCATTGCAGTAAAGGACCAATGAGAACAGCCTTGTTATAGCTTTTCAGGATGAATAGCACCAAGAAGCTCCACTTCTGAGGCATTGATTCCTTGACTGTGGATTTGGAGATGATCTGACTGTCTTTGGTGCATCTGTCTATGCCAACGAGTTATTGCAGATAGACATAAAATGCTGGAGTAACTCAGCGGGACAGCTGAGTCCCGATCTCATAGAGGTGTATAAGTTCATGAGATGAATAGATCAGGTAGATGTACAGTCCCTTGCCCAGAGTAGGTGAATCAAGGACCAGAGGGCATAGTGAACAGGAAAAGATTTAATAGGAATCTGAGGTATAACTTTTTCACACGAAGGGTGGTGGATGTATGGAACAATCTGATAGAGGAGGTAATTGGGGCTGGGACTATCGCAACATTTAAGAAACAGACAGGTACATAGGACAAGTCTGGAGGGATATGGACCAAATGCAGGCAGGTGGGACTAGTGTAAATGGGACACGTTGGCCGGTGTGGGCAAGTTGGGCCGAAAGGCCTATTTCCACACTGTCACTCTATGACAGGCAGCATCTCTGGAGAGAAGAAATGGGTGAAGAAGGTTTGAAGAAAGAAATCGACCTGAAACGTCACCCATTCCTTCTCTCCAGAGTTGCTGCCTGTTACTCCAGTTACTGAGTTACTCCAGCATTTTGTGTCGATTTTCGGTTTAAACCAGCCCCTGCAGTTCCTTCCTATGCATACGAGTTATTGCAGATACTTAAATCATTAGGAAAGGTTAAATTTATTGTACATTTTAAAGGTGGATAGATAATTTATTGTATGATTTGCCTGGGACTCATGCAAACAAAGTTTTTCATTATCTGAGTGCATGTGGCAATAATAAATCAATATCAATTTACAGATGAAGTAGTATTGATGGATAACTAATCATTGGTATTTTTCCATATGTTTCAGTGAGAAGGTGTTGCACACACTTTGACGCGGAAGACTGGTTTGCTGCAAGGGATATCCTAAATGTCGGAACTATCTGCTCAAATTGTGCCTGCCTTTCAGGCTGGGCAACCAAAGGAAGCTACCTCAGAAAGCACTCAGAACAATTCGGTGAGATCTCTCCTTCCTGATTTAACGCTTTGTTTCCAGCGGTCACCAGCTTAAGACAGTGAGCAGAAAATGCTCTGTCACCCATTCCTTCTCACTGGAGATGCTGTCTGTCTCACTGAGTTACTCCAGCATTTTCTGCCCGTCTTTGATGTAAACAAGCATCTGCAGTTCCTTCCTACACTAAACAGAAAATAGGTGGTCGAGGTGGGTGGTGACTGTGAAGATGAGAAGAATTTATATCTTCAATGATCTGGAATGCGCTACCTTGTAAGTGTTAGAAGCACATTTAGTGGAGGGTTACATAAATAATTGATGGGCAAATATTTTAAATATTGTGTGGAAAGAGTGGGACAAATTAAACTCTCTCAAAGAGTTGCCCCAAATGCACAGTACTAGTGTGAATGGGTGGTTGGCATGAGCCAGTTTTCATGCTGTATCTTTCAATCAATCAATTATTTAATATTTCTACGTCCCAGTGCATGTGCTAAGATTTATTCCTCCACGCGCATTTACTTGCGTTATGTTGTGTATGGTTAAATTAATAGACTGCTTATTCAGAGGCTCTAGTTTCAAATTCCAATGTGGCATCTGTCGCTTTCACATTTTGATAATAAGCTAGAATTTTAAAAGAAAAAAACCATAAACATTGATAACACAAATACACCTGACGGTTATAAAACCAGGTGCAATTCACGAATGACTTTCAGGAAAGAAAATCTGACACCTTAAACCTGGAACATAGTGAGTCCAGACCTACCAGTGTGGTCAACTGTTAAGTACAGATAGTCTCCAAGTTACGAAAGGGTTCTATTCCTAGGAACTGTCTGTAACCTGAACTAGTAGTAAATTGGAAAAGAACAAAAACAGCATGTTAGAAATGATCACCAAAACTGCTATGGCAAACAAGGTGAAGGAAGAGGTCAAAGTCATAACTGATAGGAGAAGAATTAGGCCAAATCCATCTCGCTGGTCTCTCAAACACTCACTTGTATATACGGCTGTCTATAATTTGAGAGCTTGAAACACTCCAAATTAACTTAGCAAACTGCATGATTCAAGGGCTATTAGGGATGGGCAATAAATGCTGGCCTAGCCAGTGTCAAAATAATGAATATATCAGTTGTAGCTTTACACAACAACAGAATTCCTGTGTGTGCGTATTTCTGAAGATCTTTCCTGGACCCATGCAATTATAACGAAGGCACATCAGCGACTCTACTTCCTGAAAAGATTACATAGATTTGGCATGTCGAAGAGGATTCTCCTAAACATCTACAGGTGCATGGTAGAGCGCATTCTGACTGGTTGCAGCATGGCCTGGTTTGGCAACTTGAACGTCCAAGAGCAGAAAAGACTACAAAATGTTGTGACCGTTGCCCAGTCCATCACTAGCTTTGACCTCCCCACCGTAGAAGGGTCTCGACCCAAAACGTTGCCTATTCCTTCGCTCCATAGATGCTGCCTCACCCGCTGAGTCTCCAGCATTTTTGTCCACCTTCGATTTTTCCAGCATCTGCAGTTCTTTCTTAAACAAGGGATCTATCATAGTCGCTGCCTCAAAAAAGCAGCCAAAATCATCAAAGACCCACACCATCCTGGCCACACACTCATTTCCCCATTGCCATCAGGAAGAAGGTACAGGAGCCTGAAAACTGTAACGTCCAGGCTCAGGAATAGCTGCTTCCCTACAGCCATCAGGCTATTAAACACGACAACAAATAAGCTCTGAGCTCTGAACTGCAAAAGACTATATTATTATTGCACTATATTTGTTATTTTTGACCCTTTTTTTCTCTTCCCCCATTATGTGCTATGTTTACACATTCACATATTCAGTTGTGCTGCAGCAAGTAAGAATCTCATTGTCCCATCTGGGACATATGACAATAAAAACACACTTGACTCTTAACTCAACTGTGAAGCTGTGATCAAACGGATAGAAATGATGTGTACACCTCTCATATTACTGGTCTGGCTTCGCTCAATCTGCCTTGGTTTATGTGATCTCCCAGTTGCAAACGCTTGAACTCCCCATCCAATTTCCATACTGACCTTTCTGTCCTGGGCTGCCTACATTGTCAAAGTGAGGCCAAATGTAAATTGGAAGAACAGCACTTCATATTTTGCTTTGGGGAGCTTCCAACCCAGTGGTATGAGATTTGATTTCTCTAACTTCAAGTAACCCTTGCATCCCCTCTATCTCTGTCCCGCCCCTACCCTAGTCTTCGTACTAGTTTTATTGTCGTCCTGCTGAGTTCCACTCTGGATAACTCGTTATCACCTATCCCGCAACAAACAATGGACCATTGTGGGCTCCACATTTCCTTCATTGTTGTTGTTTTTTGCACATTTTCAATTCAAATGTCCTAAGTATCGTCTATATCTCTAGTTCCCCTTCCCTTGACTCTCAGTCTGAAGGAAGGTCTTGACCCGAAATGTCTCCTATTCCTTTTCTCCAGAGAGGCTGCCTGTCCCGAGTTACTGCAACTTTTTGTGTCTGTTACTGGTATAGCAGTACTTTGCCATTACTCAGTTACACTGAGAGAACTTTGTGCTTGTTGTGCCACGTCTGTTGTTGGTGTTATCAATGAATGGCTCTCCAGGTGATTGGGCTTGGAATGTTTGCTTTGATGAAGAATGGTTTTATGAAACAACCAGCTTGCTTCTTTGACTGCTCCCCGATTGTGTTTGGTGTCTCTGTTTATCGGATCTCTTCTCCAACCAACCTTTGACCCTTAGCGAAGGCTTGTTTCGTATGGTAAATGTCACATTCTGCCAAGGATTTCTCTGCACTAAACTCCACGTTGGCAGTAGAACCCAGGAGTTTTTTGTTCAAGTCCTTTACATTTATAGAAGACAGTAATGGAATCAAACAGCACAGAAACTGACCATTTGACGCATCGAGCGTGTAGGTCATCAAAGACGCATTTCCACTAATCCCACTATATTCTCCCCACATTCCCATCCACTCTACCCAGATTCTGCCATTTGCTCACACTAGGAGCAGTTCAGTGGCCAATCAACACATCTCTGGTATGTGGGATGAAACGCATTTTTGTAAGGAGTGTGTGCAAACTCCACACAGATAGTGGCCAAGGTCAGCATTGAAAGTTTAGGCAGCAGATTCACTAGCTGCCCACATACGCATGGATTTACAAGGGAGCAGCATTGCTATCTCACATGTTGCCACTTGAATGGAGACTTGAATGTTGGGCAGCTTAATGCCAAAAATGTACTTTGAACCCTTGTCTGTTTTGAGACTTTGTACCGACTCGACTGTTGTGGAAAATTGGTGCAATTGTCTGGAGTGCTCTTAATGTGCAGGATTAAATTGCTTTTGTTTCCCAGCTAAGTGCTTGCTGTACTCCCGTGCCCTGTTTTGTTACCTGACTGATGAAATGGGGTCAGTTGTTGAGATCTCTCTCAGCACTAAATATATATCGAGAACTTGTCACTGCAAGCTATTGTCTTCTGGCTCAGAACATTTATCCCCAGTGTCTGGATTCAGTGAGAGAAAAAAGCAAAACTAGGTTTTGTTTATGGAGCTGTGTGCGCATCCCTGAGACCTTGAAAGCCCATGTAGTTGAAGTTGACTCGATGACGCCAATAACTTTTCCTGGGCTTGCAGTGTGAACTTTCCTTGAAATGTCCAGCTTTCTTCAAAAACTTGTGCTCAATGCTTATATATATTTAACACTTTTACACATGTCTTCACTGTTCTCCATTATCCTTGCTTTCTATTAATTCTGAGCCCAGTTCTAAGTGCTTGCCCAGCCTCTGGAAAGAAGGGTTTTAACCTGCTTTCTCCTTTTCTCACCTCAGAATGTTGAGGTCCATGTTGTGTTGCAACGAATTGTATTATAAGGAATATCTCGTAAATCATAGTGTCTGTTTTGCTGGCTGCTTAGGATAAACTGACATGGATGCTTGCAGACCCTATGAACATAGACTTTCTGCGCAGAGGTAGGCAACCATCTCCTCTCTCTAGCAGCCACCCTGAAGGCAGTGTGCATTGGGAGTGAGGTTCCAACAGTACTGAAAGGATCTGGCTGGCCCCTCTCATCACCAACCAAACAAGGCCTTAGTGTTTGTTGGTGAGGTATTCTGCCAGGTGATAGAAACATAGAAACATAGAAAATAGGTGCAGGAGTAGGCCATTCGGCCCTTCGAGCCTGCACCGCCATTCAATGTGATCATGGCTGATCATCCAACTCAGTATCCCGTACCTGCCTTCTCTCCATACCCCCTGATCCCTTTAGCCACAAGTGCCACATCTAACGCCCTCTTAAATATAGCCAATGAACTGGCCTCAACTACCTTCTGTGGCAGAGAATTCCAGAGACTCACCACTCTCTGTGTAAAGAATGTTTTCCTCATTTCGGTCCTAAAGGAATTCCCCCTTATCCTTAGACTGTGACCCCTTGTTCTGGACTCCCCCAACATCGGGAACAATCTTCCAGCATCTAGCTTGTCCAACCCCTTAAGAATTTTGTAGGTTTCTATAAGATCCCCCCTCAATCTTCTAAATTCCATCGAGTACAAACCGAGTCTATCCAATCTTTCCTCATATGAAAGTCCTGACATCCCAGGAATCAGTCTGGTGATGTGGGCAGTCTGCTGAGGGAACCACCTCGCTGATCTATTGATCCCTTGTCCTGCAGTGCCTGCTGGATATTCTTACTGGACGGTAGTGCAGCAACGGCCAGGAGACTGTTGGCATCACTGGGTGCAGGTAGAACGTCATCGCAAAGTGACACTTGGTGCCCATGTACCTTGTCTCTAAGCACGGCCATACACATTTCAGATCGGGACCCTGCAAGACAAATAGCTAGGTGAAGGAGGTGAGGGGAAAGGATGAGTCAAGAGCTGGAAAGTGATGGGTGAGTCCAGGGGGAGAGGGAGAGAGAGATATTGATTTGGAGATGGTAACCAAGGCTGGAGTTGATAACTGGAGAAGACAAAAGGTTGTAGATAACGAAATTAAGAGTGAAATGTAGAACCACCAATCTGAAGAAGGGTCTCGACCCAAAATGTCACTTATTCCTTTTCTCCAGAGATGCTGCCTGACCCACTGAGTTACTCCAACCTTTTGGGCCTGTTCCTGTGTTGTACATTTCTATGGTAATGACCCAGAGGAGGGTCAGCTTGCAGGGTAGCCAAGATTGACAAAAAAATAGGTGGATGGACATATTGCAATGGGGACATTATATTTCTACACGAGATATAGATTAAATGAAAAAGCATTGATGTTTAGAAATAGGCTTTGTTACCATTCTACAAGACTACACATGGAGGCTGTGCACAGTTTTAGTTCCCTTAAGAACAGAGTTTATGTTGGTATTCTGGACAATCCAGAAGAGATTTGCTCGGCAAGTTCTTGGAATGAGAGGATTCTCCCATCCCGTGGCTAACAAAATCAGATGTGAATTCTTTGGAGTGTAGAAGAATGCAGGGTGATCCCACTGAAATCTTAAGGGGCTTGATAACGTAAAGGTTGCGATTTCAATTTGTGGATGAGATATGAGTGAGCAGACATAGAAAATAAGGAATATGTCATTTAAAACTGAAGTGTGGAGAAATAACCTTGCAGAATGTGATGATTATATGAAACTTCCAAGGGTTGTGGAAATAGAGGTTTGTGTAAAGAGGGAGGAGATGTCTGAAGAAGGGTTTCGACCCGAAACGTTGCCTATTTCCTTCGCTCCATAGATGTTGCCTCACCCGCTGAGTTTCTCCAGCATTTTTGTCTACCGGAGATAAGTCTTAGAATGGTCTATACTAATTGAGGGCTCCAGGGAGCAGACATAGAAGAGATGGAGCTGAGAAAGATCAGCCATTGAATGGCGCCACTGGCTTGTGCTGAGCGGCATATTCTTGTTTTTGCATGAGTCAACATATATAAATATTATTAGCTACTTGGAGAGTTACCAGCTTCTGCCCTACCCAGAAAATATCTTTCTTGTGCTGTTGCACATTTGGAAGGGGGCAAGTCTACACTGGTCAGAAACTGAAGTTGTTCAGCTTGTAGAACGAAGAGCTTTTCTGTTGAAATGTGTTTGCAGACTCTCTTTGATTGCTAATCTAAAGCACTATTCTATCAGTGCTAAATAGTGTAACAGCTAGTTAACATTGAACTTGATATCTGTTGGTGCTGCAGGGGCAGTGCTTGGTCCACAGTGAACGGCGCATGTTAATTTATGTCTTCTAAGTCTTTGTCAGAACAGTTTGTTTTAATGCTCATCCAAAGGTTTGATGAATTTGATATAATTTGTGTTTATGTTGTGCATGAAGTTTGCTTCATTTTGTCTTCTAATTCCAAACTCTCTGTGAACGTGTTAATTATTATCCCTCTGTGCTGTGTTTTTGCAATAGGAAGTTAAATACAAAATCCCAGTTGAAGTGCTAATTGCATTGCTTGTCTGAGCAAGAAATGTTAAGCATGCAATTTTGATCTTGGTTCTATTTGTGGTCATGTGAAACGTTACTGAGGAGATTTCAGTTTTGAGTGACTTCATTCTGGATTACTGACTACTACAGAACTGGAAACTGGCAAAGAATGAGTTGCTGGAAATATTGTGTAACTCAACAAGTCTCTGATTAGCAATGTTACAACATTTTGAGATTTTAAAAATCAAGTCTGCAATTTATCCCATCAGATAAAGCATAAAAATAAGTTTAATTTGACACCTAATTCACTTTCATATCTTCAGTATTAAAAAAAGTTAGGGCCATTTTCATACTCGGAAATTAGCAACTTGCTTCCTATTGCTTTTCTATTGACTTAACACAAAAGTTGTGATCGAGGACAGTCAAAAGCCCATAACGTCCTTAAAAATTAAGAGAACTTAAAGAAATTTTCAGTTATTATAGATTGAAGTATTCTGAAACAAATATGAAACAATCTTACTTGGATGACCTGAAATTAAATTATATAATTAGTTAGTTACCCAGTTGTAGCCAATTACAAAATTCAATTACTAGATCTAAACATCTATCCATTTCTTAAGAAAAAAGTAAAAAAAAAATTAAAGCCTGTGTCCAATTAACAGTCACACAATAATTCACAATATAACATGATTTTTAAATAATTGTCATTAATTTATAGGCCAAATTGAAGGAATTCAGTGTTTAATGCCTGCAAATTAATGGGCATTTTAAACAGCTTGCGAGTGGGATTTTCTGGAACGCGATGGATTAGAACGTTGCGGTTGTGGTGAATTTAAACCCAATATCGGCAGGAAATTTTCTGCCGGTTCAATGGGGGCGAAATCACCGTTTCGCAACATGAAATATTGATTAAAGTCCCCTAAAAAAGCAAGTTTATATGTAAAAATAAACAGCTTTCACTTGCCTGTCCCCTACGTAAAATCGGTCCCCGTTGTCGGCGTTCACGGCAATAGTAGCTAATTTTTATTTTACTGCAGTGATTAAGTAGTCGGGCTATTTATTAAAAAAACAGACTTACCGGCAGTCCGAACGCATCTCCAGAAATAGATCGCACTCCGACAACAGATAGCCCCCCCCCCCCCATAGGCGCCAAAGTCGCGCACGCGGCCAGTGACAGAACTGCAGCACCGCTAAAGGTAAGTTTTGTAACATACCTACTCTGATGGCAAACACTGAATTGTACGGATGGGAAATTTATAACAGAGAGGTATTTGGTCCAGTGTATCATTGAGCTATCCAGCCTCTCCCAACTGTCCATCACTTGGTCCACTGCCCCGCAGGGCATGGGTCTTCCAGGTACATGCCCAGGTGTGGTGAAGGTATCTACTCCACTGCTCATAAGGCTGTGAGATCCTGAACTTCCAGCATCTCCTATGTGAAAATATATTTCCTTTTCTCGTCCCCCCTTAATCTACCAAATACTTTATA
Organism: Raja brachyura; assembly: GCA_963514005.1. The sequence goes on from CAUPSL010001484.1 coordinate 11,538, forward strand.
TCTTTGCATCTGTTACTTTAATCCTCGGCTCGTATCTCAGCCTTTCAACATTTTACACACCCATATCACGACTCCTGGCACAGTCTCCTGTGCTCCACAGAAACCTACCCCAGTCTATCCAAATGTCCGTTGTACCTGCAATTTTCCAGTCCTGGCAGCAACCCCATAAATCTCCCCTGCAACTTCTGGTGTGTGGTTATACCCTTTCCGTGATGTGACTGGAACTCAAGCACCAGCAGCTCTGGCATAACCTCCCTGTTCTTATATTCTGTACCTTGGTTAAAAAGGAAAGCATCGTGTTTGCCTTTCAACCAACTAGTTGATTGACCTGTCATACAAGCAGTGAGCAATGATCTGTGGATATACACTCAAAGGTTTGTTTGTTTCTTCTGACCCTTCAGTATTATGTGTACCCTTGCATGGTACCTATTTAGATGCATTATCAGACACTTATCTGCCTTAACATCAGTTTGCCACCTTCGGCCCAAGTAACTGGTATGTTGTCTTGCTACCCCTAGCTATCATCTTCATTTTCAGCCACACCGCCAATTGTAGTATCATTTTCACACTAGTTTCTCACGTCCCCTAGAAAGCCGAGAAACATCTGTAAGCAGCCATTCATTCTTCTCTTCCTGCTTTAGCCAGTTTTGGATCCGTCTAATTTAAATCTCATGAAGTTTTACCGTGACCCAGCTGTCAAAACCCTTTTGTGGTATCGTGCCAAACTCTTTCACACATTCCCAGTTCAGCTGCCAAAACTAGTACATGCAACGACTGTGTTTACATTTGTGCCCATCTGTTGGAGGGCTGTATGAAATGGGACGAATAACACACCTTAATTAATGATCTGATCAGCCAAAATTTGCATGCTCATTCCTGGGTGATCGGACCCATAGGTCGAGAGGGTTTTGTGGGACCACACACACTAGCCATAACAGAGTGAATCGCTGGACACCAGGGCAGTGTTCAGCAGTGAAACGGGGATAGTCAGAAAAGTGTTTTATTCCTGGGTTATATGCTGTAGGGGAATGTGGTTAAGATGGAATAATTAACCTCACCTCCTATCTTCCCTCCCTCCGATAGCTGTGTCTCTCCCACCCCCCACCCCCCCTGCAGGTTTTCTATCCCCACCCTCACCACTTCCCTTCCATCTCTGCCTCTTCTCCCCTCCCACTCCTCGCCCTTTCTCTCTTCCCAACGCTGCCAATTCTTGCAATTGCCTCAGTGGTCGCCCTTAATGAGCCCCTCTCTGCAGGCCCCCACCCCACTGTCCCCATCTCCTGCTATCAAGAAGCAGGCTGTGGTGCTAACTGGAAACTGTATTTTGTCATTTGAGGGTGAGTAATTGCCTGTTCACATTTCCTCCTTAAATCTCTTCCAGTCCAACCTGGCCCGCAGGGGTCTAGATGAAGATGATCGCTGTATGGAGAGTAACGGTCAGTCACAGAATGACACACGGCAGACCCAGGAGGAGTTTGGCGATGAAGAGGAGCTGTCCCTTAAATACGGAGCCAAGCACGTCATCATGCTCTTTGTTCCTGTCACTCTGTGCATGGTGGTGGTGGTGGCCACAATCAAGTCGGTCACTTTCTACACTCGGAAGGACGGACAATTGTAAGTATTTCTTTGCTCATCAATATCTAGCATTGTTCCTTTTGCAAAGTTTTCCCCATCTCTGCTCTCAAACTCTTGGCAATGAGGTTGCAGAAGCAGCATCTTTAACTTTGTGAAGCACTGCAGAGTGTACAGACCCAAGCAGAAGCATATTGTTTTTTTAATCTTCTGGAGGAGTCCCCTCCCCCACTCCACATCTAACATCCCTTTCCTATTTGTGTTTATCTTCACTTGATCTATCTATTAATACACCTATACATGCTTCCTTTTCTTTCATAAACTTCCCCTGTCTAGCTACTGAATGAAGTTTCTCTTGAATCCGTCATTGGTCTTATTAATGTTGATGTCAAGTACTTGATTTTGGAAACCAAGTAAAAAATCGCAACTGTCTTTATAGGTGACTGCATGTCGCGGTGCATTGTGACAATCACCCTTCTACTCTTATTTTACAAACACTGGCACTAAGCTGACTTCTATTCACAGCCTGGTCTGGGGAAGTCGAATGAAGCGGTGAAATTGAATGTGAATTATGTTTGACTTGGAGGATTCATAAAGCTGCTTGCAGTGTGGGAATGGACCAAGTTGCGAAATGTGAACCTAGCTTTATTCCGAACATGCATGGCATGATAAATTAGATTAAAGAAAACTGGAGATAGACACTAAAAGCTGGGGTAACTCAGCAGGACAGCCAGCTTCTCTGAAGAGAAGGAATGGGTGATGTTTCGGGTCGAGGCTCATGTATTTTAAACTATGTGACAACCATCAAAACAACGCAAACCACACACATACTCAATGTTCAATAAAGTGGAAAAATTATATTATGGGGACTCTGTTTTAAAATAACCATTAGATCAATCAGGCCTAATGATAGGAATCGCCTCTAACTGCAAAGATTGTAGATTTTGTACGCCCTCCTTCACCTTTACCCAGTCCACCAAATAAAGCTGGAAATTTCCAACCTGATGTGAGAATGTTGCGTAAGGGTGGTGTGGGCATCTATGGGTGGGGATAGCACCCATCAGGTGACGGAAATGAGGAGGTAATCATATATGGAGGCTGGTGAAAACCTCTCATTTTCATATATACCACACTCCCCATCACAGATCTTCCTTTTGGTGCCGCGACCATCTTTCTCCTGGCTTAGCAGTGATTACAATTCTCACCTGGCAACTTTGATGAAACGCATTAACTTGAAACATTTAAGGGTCTGTCCCACTCGGGCGATTTTTTTTTTTGGGGTGTCTACAGGTGACTGCCGCAAAATTATCAACATGTTGAAAAATTTTCGACGACAGTGGTGACAATTTTTGCTGTCGTAGGTGAATTCCATTGAAACTAATCCCTGGCAGTCGCCTAAAGAGTCGCCCAAGTTGGACAGGCCCTTAACTTTGTTTCTTTTCGTCTCGATCACTGCAGGACACCTGAGTTCAACCATTTGCATTTCCAACACCCAAATACTTTTCATTCAGTTCGCGATTTAATCTATTAAATGAAATATAAAGAAAAAATAGGTATAAAAATAAAATAAAAACATGTAGTCTTCTGTCCTATTGGATTTTTTGGTCCTTTGTTAGTTAGCACTGGATATATTTTTACTCCCTTTCCAAATGTTACCAGGAGATGGCACACGTGTATCATGTAGAACTTGTAAGAGCAAGAGAATTAAAGATAATTAAAGAGGAATCGGAGAGATGAGAGCCAGGTGAAATAAACCAGAAACATTTACAGATAAAATAGAGTACAGTGGGAAGCTGTGAGGACAGTTCTAGTCCAAGAGAAATATATTCCATTTAAAAGCCTGACCAAGCTAGGCAGCAATAAATTAAGAGACTTCTTGTGGTAAAGCCTAAACTAATGAAAATACCATGTACCGAGTCCATTGGCAGTAAATAATTATCAAGAAAGGAGGGAGAGAGAAAATGGAGAACCGTAAATGAGTTTGCCTGGCTTCAGTTAATAAGGGAATTGCTACAGAAGCAAGATCAGTATATTTGGAAAGCAATAACATTTATTCATTTGTCAACATTTGTACCACTGGGCTACTGACGCGCGAACCCTAACAAATCATTGGAATGGGAATGGTGCTGGATGAGAAGGGTTTAGACATAGAAACATAGAAATTAGGTGCAGGAGTAGGCCATTCGGCCCTTCGAGCCTGCACCGCCATTCAATATGATCATGGCTGATCATCCAACTCAGTATCCCGTACCTGCCTTCTCTCCATACCCTCTGATCCCCTTAGCCACAAGGGCCACATCTAACTCCCTCTGAAATATAGCCAATGAACTGGCCTCAACTACCCTCTGTGGCAGAGAGTTCCAGAGACCCACCACTCTCTGTGTGAAAAAATTCCTTCTCATCTCGGTCCTAAAGGATTTCCCCCTTATCCTTAAGCTGTGACCCCTTGTCCTGGACCTGGATGGTTTATTTTAACACTCCAAAATAAGCATATCCTAGAATACTGACAAACCAAATGTCACCCAAATTTCGCTTGTCCAGAGGTTGTAGACAAGGATGTCCACTATCCCCGCTTTTATTTGCTCTCATTATGGAACCACTCGTCGAGAGTATCAGATCCCACCCAGATTTCCACGGGTACAAAACTAAACATACAATTAATAAAATGTCTTTACACGCAGATGATGTATTACTATATATATCACAAACCCCAAAAGTAGCATTCCGAGTTTATTAAATCTTATAACTCAATTTGGTTCATTCGCCGGATATAGAATTAATTGGAATAAAAGTGAAATTATGCCAATAACGGAACAAAATCCATCTATACTACAACAAATCCCGTATAAAATCGCCTACGATAAGTTTAAATACCTTGGAATCTATGTGACCGGGAAATATACTTCTCTATTCAAATTAAATTTTCCTTTCTTAGTTACTAAATTACACAGAAACGTCCTATTTTGGAAAACACTTTGCATCTCACTAGTTGGTAGAATTAACGCCATAAAGATGATTTTTCTCCCACAACCATTATACTTATTCCAATCAATTCCGATGTATACTTTTTTTTGGGATGATAAGACCCATAGAATAAACAAAAGACATTTATGTAAGTCCAAGGCTAATGGAGGATTAGCTCTACCAAACTTTCTATTTTATTATTGGGTGGTTAATATTAAATATATAACCTTCTGGCTGGATGACACTGATCAGCAGCCAGATTGGCTAAAGCTGGAGAAGGAGGATTGTTTACCTTTTGACATGGGTTCGATTCTTTTAGCTCCAATAAATTTGAATTAAAAAACATATGGAGGAAACCCGATTATACATAGTGTTATCCGTATCTGGAAACAATTAAAATTTACCTTAAAATTGGGTAATGTATCTCTCTTCCTCCCTATTGCAAATAACCCTTCTTTCAAACCGTCTGTCTTGGATGGAGGATTTGTTCAATGGAAAACTCATGGAATTAAAATGGTGGGAGACCTTTATCAAAAGGGGACTTTCCTCTCTTTTCAGGAATTACAGCAGAATTATGAACTACATGTTTAATTTTTTTAGATATTTACAACTTGGAGGTTATGTAAAATTATATGCGCAAGATTATAGATTTAGGGGCCCAGAAATCCTTGGATAAATGTCTGAATCGACATCCTAATACAAATAAATTAATATATTTATAATGCCCGTTTAGATGCTGACATTCCGTCATCAGTCATATAGACGAGCATGGGAGGATGAATTGGCTCGACCCATAATGAAAGACATATGGGATGAATGTTTACAATATATATATCATTGCTCGTTAAATACTAGACATTCCTTAATACAGTTTAAAATATTAAAATATTACATAGATTACACAAGATTTGTCTTAATTGACAAACCAATACTATTTTTTAAAATATGGTCTCCATTTATTGAATTTTTTAAAAAAAAGTTAAAGTTACAACTTGAGTTTAGGGTTGGATGAGCAACTACACTCAACATCTCCCGGATCTATCTCCACGATCTTTATATTTGTAATCTTTTTTCTTTCTTGCTCTCATTTCCTTTCTATTAGTTTACAGTTTCTCTTATCTCTTTCTTTCTCTATTTCTTTTCTTTTAAAAAAATGTTAAAAATTGAAGCTATGTAAGAACTCTGTAACCAGTTTGTCGTTTATTATCATTTGTACATATGCTTTTGATAAAAAAATAAAAAATACAAATCAAAAAAAAAAAGCATATCGTGCACCGGCTTGCTTAACGTGACGAGGAGGGTAATGGAGAGAAACAGTCAAGTTGTCAGGGCAAGGACTCTTCATAAGAACAAGGGGCAGCATGGTGGTGCAGTGGTAGACTTGCAGCTGTTACACCCAGTCTGTATTCAGTTTTCCCCAATGCATAGCAACCACATCTTGAGCACCGAATGCAATTCACTGAACCAGAAGATGTGGAAATGAATGGCCCTTGTGCTCTGTCCTAAAGGGAACCTCTGAGTTAATGTCAGCTGCTTTAACTCTTCATACCACTCTCATTCTCATCCCTTTGGCCTCATTTCATTGCTCAATTGATAGCCATTGTAAGTTCAGGAAATACTACCTCACCTTCAATCTGGGTACATTTTTGGACTCGCTGTCAACTTCAGGTCACCATGCTGTACCTCTATTTCATTCTGTTTCTTTTTCTTTACCATCTTCAACTGCTGGTTGTCATTGATTTGCACCTTATCAAAGACATGCAACTCTTTTCAACATAAAACACTTCTCACTTGCTTTCTCTGTAATGAACACATTTTGTTAAACTGCTTATTGCCCAAGAAAATTCATGAAACTTTTTTAAACTTGATTGACCTAATTTCCCTCTATCTCTTTGGGGAAGTACGCTTCTGATTCATACCACCCTTCGTTTGGGAAAGGGGCTTCCAGCCACCACTTCTAAATGGTCGAGCCTGAATTATAATGATTGCTCTTTCTGGACGTGCCCACCAAATGAAATAATTATTGCATATTTTGTGGATCACTGCATGAACTTTCCATTTTGGCTAAATTAAATGGCAACAATACCAGGAAAAAAACCTATGGTAATTGTACAATTCAAAAGTTGTAAGAGATACATTAGACTTGAGAAGTTTTAATTGAAGAATATTTTTGGAAGACTATCTTGAGGGGAAAAGACAAATAACTGAGAATATTTCATTTCCTGTATCCCATTATTACTCTTTATTGAAAAATCGTTGTATAAATTCTGCAAATTTGCATTAAAAGCAAGAAATAGCCATGCATTTAAATTTAAATATTTCAGTTTTATATATAATGCTAGATGGAAAACTGGAGTTATAGATCATAATTAAAGTGAGTGGTCTGGCCTGGCGGCTTTTGCTGCTTCAAGAGTGAAGTGCAGAACACGTGATTTTTCATTCAAAAGTACTTGTGCAAAGTAAGATCCTGAAGAGTTTATAAAATCCATTGTACCCCAGCCTCGCATTGATTTTATGTTGACGAAAGTAGGAAAACGCTCGGGTTGCAGGGAGAGTTGGAAGGGAATCTTGGGGTGTGGGTAGGCCTGGCAGAGTTCCAATCTTATGGTCAACTTTCCTGTCAAATATCTTTTGTAAGCTTGCTTAACATTGTTGTATAATGATGTCATAAATTGGAAAGTTAACAAGTCGGTTAAAACAGAGGGCGTAGTCAAAGTGGGGTAGCGTTCGTAATTAGTACTGTGAAGATGTATCCTTGTCTATTGCATTGCCCATTATGAGGTTTTGAAGAAATTATGTCAATGATTACTTACTGTGCGAACAGGTGTTGAATCAGTTCATTATCCAGGTGGAAGCGGTCTGATATTTGTGGGGTGTTTTGTGCCTTCAGATTGTACACACCGTTTACAGAAGACACAGATAACATTGGACAGCGAGCTGTAAACTCCATTTTGAACACACTCATTATGATCAGTGTCATTGTGGTGATGACCCTGATTCTTGTGCTTCTCTACAAATACAGGTGCTACAAGGTATGTGCCACCGATTTTCTTGCTTCACAAGGCACACATTTTGATATCCTTTTCCAGAGAACAAAATTTTAACTGATTTAAAACGTATCCAAAGTAAAATGCCTGCACATTTGGGGAAATTATACAAGTGGTTGTTTCAGAGGCACTATATCCAAATTTAATCTTATTTTCTAAGTTTATGGTGTTTCATAAGCTTTTTTTCCCTTTAGATGACCATGGATGAGATCTAAACCATTTCTGCTTGAAGAGTACTTGGTTGGTGCAGACTGGGTTGGGCCAAAATACCTGTTTTTATGCTCTTTAATTCACTGACTTTCCAAAGGGTGAATGCATTGGCATCTAGCTCTTGCATGTCTAATCTTCATAGAACGTGTATGAAGCTGGTGAGGCCAGTTACCTCTTGTGTTGTCTTGTGTTCAATTTGCGTTTCTTCGTTAATCAATGGCTTGCATTTGTTCACATCAATAACCCCGGCTTATCTCTCCGACTTGCAGAATCTTTGTTCATGACCAATCATATATTGACATCCATCCCTTGCGCTGACAGTGTCCCAATCTTTGCCTCATTCAATTTACTCTCCTCCATTAAGCACCATTTGACTTGTCCCAAAACTACATATGGCTGAGCGTTACATTTATCAGATGTTCCTCCCATGAAGGACACTTTTGGACTTTTTTTTTGGATGGGGGCACAAACTAAATGCATGTCAGTATTTCTACGTTCAGTATTGCCTCAACATCTACTGTCACTGCATGGGGAAAAATTGGTGTTTTCAGAAAATGTATATTTTTTCAACTCCCAATGATTTGTTTACAAATTAGATTGCTCCAATCCTTCTCCCAAGTGCACCTCCGTCCTAACAATTTTCCCTCTGCCCAATTCTGGCTTTTGTTGATGCGTTTAACTACCAATCTAATTGATTAAAACTTTCTCTCAGCCATCCTGTGTTTCTAGTTCCTGTAGACTAATGAGGTGCACTTGCTGAAACATTTATAGAAAAGCTTAAGCAGAACTTTCATGGCTGACAGGATCAGTCATTAGTCATTGAATGAGTCAAGATTGTGGAGAGGTCGACTTGTGCAAGGTAGGTAACCTGGAATCCATACCCACAGGGGAAATATTAACATGGGATTCCAGGGCGAAACGCGGAGGAGAAAGAAGATGCACAGAACACACAGTGGTGCATCAGCTAGTCCTGCAGACTGGGCACCAGCAACCGTTTGCATGTTTTCCCTATGGCCACATGGGTTTCCACTGGCAGCTCCTCCCACAGCCCATGTGGATTGTTGGCTTAATTGGTTGCTGTAAATTATTCTTGTTCATGTGTGTGATAGAATCTGGGGGCAGTTGAGGGAAACGTGAGGATTCCCAAAGATGTGAAGGTTAGTAGGGTTAATTTGCCTCTTTAAATTGCCCTGGGTGTATATGTGGATCGTGGGAGGATCAGAGTGGAGGTGATGGCATGTGGGAGAGGTTACAGTGAAAAGTGCGGGAATGCGACTGATGGGAATGCACTGAAGGTCATCATAGTCTCTGGGCCTCCTTAGTTGGAAGAGAATATAAAAGTGCCCTGCCCATTTTCTTATCGTTGTCAGGAAAATTTGGTGGTGGGGTAGGGCATGTGAGAGATCAAGTTTTGTGGAAATTTGTGTTTAATAGAGCAAGCATGGGCTCTGGGTCAAATGGTTTGCTATGTTGTATGCAAATTTGACTGATACTAAATGAGGACCTGGAAAGATAAAGAGCATTACAGGCCTGTGGTGTTTTAATATCTCTCTGAAGTGGTTAGTGCTGGATGTCTGAAAGAACTGTGGCACTGGTGAACTGTAGGCTCATATACTGTAAAAAGATGTAGTGACAGTAACAGTTGGGAACTTTGTATTAGTTTAGTTTAGAGATACAGTGCGGAAACAGGCCCTTCCCCCCCCCGCCCCCCGATCCCCGCATGTTCTATACACTAGGGACTATTTTTACATTTACCAAGCCAATTAACCTACATACATGTAGGTCTTTGGAGTGTGGGAGGAAACCGAAGATCTCGGAGAAAACCCACACAGGTCACGTATTTTTCTTGGCTGTAAAATATTCCGAAATATTTTGGTGGGAATGAGCGGGTTGATCAAATGTAGCTCCTGGTAATGTGTTTTCAAAGTAAAACCAGATTATCCTTGATAAGAATTAAGCAATGCTAGTGATGCTGTTATGAATTGATGATTCAGCATTGGCCAAAAATAGTGGTAAACAGAGAAAATCACTCATGGGGGGAAAAAACCTCTTACAGGATTCACTGTTGCGATAATTAGGGGGAAGCTTCAATTTTTCAAGTATTGAAGTATGAAAGTCATTAGGAGCCGGGGTGGAATTGTATGTCATGGAGCTTCATGCTTTGTCCTGATCCACTGAGGAGGGGACTAGTGTCAAATCAGGTTTGAGGGGATAAGGATAGTTTCAATGGGACCATTTTGGGAATCTCTGATCATATTGTTTAAATAACCAAACCTAAGTTTGTTCAGATGGATTCTGACCTAGGTTGTTTAAATTTAGGATGATAGGTAATTGAACAATGGTGGTCTTCAAACAGGAGCTGGCTCGTACTGAAGGAATACATTCCTTTGAGTGAGAAGGGAAGGCATCCCAAAGCTACGATTCCATAAATCATGACTAAAGAGGCAAGGTGATATAAAGACAGAGAAAGAATTATAACAAAGATCAAAAATACATAGGAGGGTCAAGTCGTTCAAGTCCCAGAAACATTTGATGAGGAATGAAAGGATGCAACAAGCTGGCATTTGTGTAAAGTAGGATGTTTAGGAAGGAACTGCAGGTGCTGGTTTGTCAAAATTCAGGTCTTATTGTGGAAGCACTGGGCACAGTTGAAGTGCTACTGTGCAATTTCCATCCAACATCTTGGGAAATGGGAATGCTGCCAATTGAACTGATGAAGACCGTAACTATGCTGGATAGAAAAAGCCAACACTTATCAAAAACAAAAGCAGCAAATCCAAATGGCATGCATCCAAGGTTATGAATGAAATGAATGTGGAAATAGCAGGGATTTTGGCCCCAATCTTCCGTACAACTGGAGGATGGTAAATATTGCGGCCTGTTTAAAATTAGTGGTGAAGGATAAGACTTGCCATTGTAGGCCAGTCAATTTAATGTTGTTGGTAGAAAAAAAACACCATAATCTGGAACAAAATGGAAAAGTATTGGATAATATGTGAACATTAGCATCACAATTAAATTGTTAAAAAGCAAATTGCAAGTAATCAATGTGATTGAAAGTACGTTAATGAGGGTGTTACAGCTGCTGTGCATGAAGATTTTAAAAAAAAGTTTAACATATGGAAATGATTACTTGTAGAATTATTGGTGCAGTGGTAGCATGGATACAGATGTGGGTAAGGAACAAATATGCAGTGAGTTGACGGTTTTCCAGACTGGAGGGACAAAAACCATGGCATTCCCCAGGGTGGAGAGCTGGAAGGTCAATGGGAGGCCACTGCATTCCTGCTTGGATAAATAGGACGTAACTTCAAGGTTTACACCATGTCACAAAATCTGAACATGAGGCACCTGTTTAAAACACTGAGGTAAAACATGGTGCTGGCGTAACTCTATGTCTCGGGCACCGTCTCTGGAGGAGGTGGGTAGTCGATGTTTTGGGTCAAAGAGTTCTGCCCTGATACGTTGCCTATCGATCTGAAGAAAGACCATGACCTAAAACGTTGCCTATCCATGTCCTCAAAAAAATGCTGCCAAACGTACTGAGTTACTCTAGCACTGTGTGTTCTACATGAGATTTTAGCATCTGCAATTACTAGTGCCTCCAATGCACTGAAATGGATGGTGGTACACTTCAGGCAGACACGGACAGAGAGGTGATAGGGCACTGGAGAAAGAATTACAAAATGTAGAAGTAATTTTGTAGAATAACTTTATGGAAGAGTAACTCATTGAATGGAGAGATTGGGATTATTTGTCTCAGCATTCAAGAGTGGAGATTTACTGGAGGCTCTGAGAAACTCTTTTGCAGAGAGAGGAAGGAGAAATTAATTGCAGTGACGGAATGATGAATAACTGGGTTTAAGGTGATCCGTGGATGAGTTGGCGAAGAGGTACACATGTTTTTTTATCAGTGTGATCTTGAGTCTGGTTAGCGAGCCAGAACAGTTTTAGTCTTCAATATATATTTGTTGGGGGAAAATTCTCACGCCCATGGAGAGAGGCGAGTGTAGTGGAGTTGTGCGGCAGTCAAAGAGCTAGCACAGGTATGTTGGGCAAAATGACTCCTCTACATCAGTGCTTACCAACCTGGGCTGAAAGACTTCTTTGGGGTGGACCACTAATTAATAATGTTGAAATAATTAGAAAGTTCACGAATAGATAAAAATGAAGTTTTGCCTGTGGCACCGCAGGCCGCCCCCAGAACACCCAGCCTGTGGTGAAGTTAGAAGGGGTGCAGCTAAAGGGGTTTTCATTTCTAGTCATGCATTACCATTATCCTGTGCTGCCAGTGGAGAATAAAACTAATACACCACTTGTTCAGCATGATTGGACTGCAAGAAGCATGAGCATTGACCTAAACAGCTCTGTGATGATGTACGTCTGCAAAAAGATAGTTGCACTTCTACGCGGCATATTCTCGGGGTGATCAGAAGGGATTTCGTGCCAGTGTTTCGTCTGAAGTGTGGCTGTTACGATGCAAGGCACATGACACCCAGTCTTCACACAGCATGGCCCCCACAAGAAGCCACTGCATAACAAATGGGTAGTGCATGATGTTGGTTGAGGTGTATGTGTGATTTGAGTCATTTGAGAAAATTGACTATTCGAATATCGCCAAAGGATCATTTGCATTCAATTTAGGGGGCAGGTGTGCCCTCAGTTTAATGCCTGATCCAAAAGGCAGCACTCCTGACAGCACAACAGACCTCCAGTGCACTATTTAGCTGCTCAAGGCTCATGAAAACTGCTTGAGGCCACAGCCTTTTGACACTGTCGCGCTTGCTGCATACTGATTCATGGCCTGCAATCAGTAGGTATCTGGAAGGTGATCAGTACCTCAATGTGGCGGTGAATAGTGTCCCCTTCCTAACTTTATATTAATGTGTATGTGCGCCTTTGGAGGAACAAAACACACCTCGTGACTGAAACCTTATGATTTCTCATGTTTTTTTTTAATAGGTAATTCATGGATGGCTGATAATCTCATCACTCTTGCTCCTTTTCTTTTTCTCCTTCATCTATTTGGGGTAAGTAACTTTTTTGAAAATTATGCTGGTATTATTGAACAATCTGTCTGCTATAAAGGGTCAGATGACATTCACCTAGTAGGTAGCAAGCCAGAGCATCCAGTCTAAAAACTGATGCTGTTGTAATAATCCCAGTGGTTTCTGACTGAGCACGATGGGAGATGACATAGACAGAAGCCTGACTGAATGAATGTAATAAGGAGTTGTACAGGGACGGTTTCAGCCAGCAAGCCAAAGTCCTGTGTATATTTTCTTTCCCACAGGGAAGTCTTTAAAACTTACAATGTTGCCATGGATTACTTCACATTAGCAATGTTGATCTGGAACTTTGGAGTGGTCGGAATGATATGTATTCACTGGAAAGGGCCACTTCGATTACAACAGGCCTACCTGATCATGATCAGTGCTCTGATGGCCCTGGTTTTCATCAAGTACCTTCCGGAATGGACTGCATGGCTCATCCTGGCTGTGATTTCTATATACGGTAAGATCTCATTTTGCTTTGATTCAATAGCATTCTGAAGTTGAGACTCGGTAGTGGGTTCAGTAAGTAAGCAGGGTGTGATGCTTTTTTTACTTGTTGAATGGAGGTTCTGATATTAGTGACCTACATCATGAACCCATGCCTTTTAAAACGTGTGCCGGCATTATGATGGTTCAGGCTTGCAACAAGGGAGGAATAGAATAATTGTGGGGACATACGAGTCCAAAAAACAGTTACTGTACAAATACATTCTGCTGATTGCCCATTAGGATAAATCAATTCCAGAAACATTAATTCTTTCCATAGATGGTGCCTGACTTGCTGAGTTTTTCTTGAATATTTTTTCCCCACAAATCAGTTAATGGCGGCTGTCTGCAAAGTTCAAACTCATTGACATGATTATCTGTAGTTGGCTTGTGTGCAGTGCCCTCCAAAATGTTTGGGACCAAGACCTATCATTTATTTATTTGCCTCTGTACTCCACAATTTGAGATCTGTAATAGAAAACAATCACATGTGGTTAAAGTGCTCATTGTCAGATTTTAATAAAGGCCGTTTTTATACATTTTGGTTTGACCATGTAGAAATTACAGCTGTGTTTATACATCGTGTCTCCCCCCCCCCCCCCCCCTCCTTTTAAGGACACCATAATGTTTGGGACACATGACTTCACAGGTGTTTGTAACTGCTCAGGTGTGTTTAATTGCCTCCTTCATGCAGGTATAAGAGAGCCTCAGCACCTAGTCTTTCCTCCAGTCTTTCCATCACCTTTGGAAACTCTTATTGCTGTTTATCAACACGAGGATCAATGTTGTGCCAATGAAAGTCAAAGAAGCCATTATGAGACTGAGAAACAAGAATAAAACTGTTAGAGACATCAGCCAACCCATAGGCTTACCAAAATGAACTGTTTGGAACATCATTAAGAAGAAAGAGAGCACTGGTGAGCTTACTAATCACAAAGGAACTGGCAGGCCAAGGAAGACCTCCACAGATGACAGAAGAGTTCTCTCTATAATAAAGAAAAATCCCCAAACACCTGTCCGACAGATCAGAAACACTCTTCAGGAGTCGGGTGTAGATTTGTCACTGTCTGCAGAAGACTTCATGAGCAGAAATACAGAGGCTACACTGCAAGATGCAAATCACTGGTTAGCTACAAAAAATTGGATGGCCAGTTTACAGTTTGCCAAGAAGTACTTAAAAGAGCAACCACAGTTTTGGAAAAAGGTCTTGTGGACAGATGAGACGAAGATTAACATATCAGAGTGATGGCAAGAGCAAAGTATGGGGGAGAGATGGAACTGCCCAAGATCCAAAGCATATCACCTCATCTGTGAAACACGGTGGTGGGGGTGTTATGGCCTGGGCATATATGGCTGCTGACGGTACTGGCTCACTTATCTTCATTGATGATACAACTACTGATGGTAGTAGCATAATGAATTCTGAAGTGTATAGACACATCCTATCTGCTCAAGTTCAAACAAATGCCTCAAAACTCATTGGCCGGCGGTCCATTCCACAGCAAGACAATGATCCCAAACATACTGCTAAAGCAACAAAGGAGTTTTTCAAAGCTAAAAAATTGTCAATACTTGAGTGGCCAATTCAGCCTTTTATATGCTGAAGAGAAAACTGAAGGGGACTAGCCCCCAAAACAAGCATAAGCAAAAGATGGCTGCAATACAGGCCTGGCAGAGCATCACCAGAGAAGACACCCAGCAACTGGTGATGTCTATGAATCACAGACTTCAAGCAGTCATTGCATGCAAAGGATATGCAACAAAATACTAAACATGACTACTTTCATTTACATGGCATTGCTGTGTCCCAAACATGATGGTGCCCTGAAATGGGGGGGGACTATGTATAAACACTGCTGTAACTTCTACATGGTGAAACCAAAATGTATAAAAATGGCCTTTATTAAAACCTGACAATGTCGTGATTATTGCCCAGTGCGCGGATGGCTGTGAGTTTGGTAGTTAGATCCGAGTGGGTTAGGAGGAGTAGAGAAGTCAAGATGGTTGATATCACTCCTGCAGTTAGAAATACAAATGTCCAGAGAGGGAAGAAGTCTGATAGGGGTGTCCATGGGAAGGGGAAATGTTGGAGATGGGTGCTGGGGTTGTAAGTGGGCAGTGAGGACTCCATGCAGAAAAGAGCCCAGAGGTGGAAACAACGGTAGAAAAGCTGTACATAGCAGGCCCGGAATTAATTGAGGCTGGGCATAGGGGTGCCACGGTAAGGCCTTTGAGGACTGACTGTGTATTGGAAAGAGGGAGGTCAGGAGGGATGGTGAAAATAAGACGGGTGAGTGCAGGGGTCAGAGGAATGGAAGGAGGCTTGGATGAGAGACTGGCGGGGGGGAGGGGTGGGAAGATGGGTGGAGGTTACTGTGGGCGGGATAATGGGGACTGAAAGGGTACGAGGGTGTGAGGATTGGTGTACGGGTGAGGAGTAGAGGAAGGAACATGGTTTGAAGAGGGGAAAGGGCAGCAAGACGCATTATAGAAGTTGCATATTGGAAGGGGGCAGCAGTAGGAACCAGGGAAGTCAGGCTGCATTGTTGGAGCTGGCAGCATGGGGGCTCTTGGCCTGCAACCTAGGTGGATAAATGGCTTTGGCCAGCTGGTGGACAGGGACGAGGCAAAGATCAGTGGTGTGGGTGACCCCAGCCCGCGTGAGGCCGGAGTACTGGTAAAAGTTGGTGCATTGCTGTACCTGACCTGGGCGGCGGTGAGGGTTGATAGAGGCAGTGGCTTCGGTGGCCACGGTCTGTGAGTGGCCGAAGAGGTGGTGAAGTTGGAGAGGCAGTGATGTTGGCATTACTCCCCCTGCCAGCGATGGTCAGAAGTACTACATTGGCTGTAATGTGCTGAGTGGAAAACGTCTTGTGGAAATGTTTCTCCATTCTCTGCTGATCTAATGAAGTATGTGTGTCGAAGACCACCTATTGATCGCTTACATGCAATTAGGTGTCGAGTCAGCATGGAGTGATTCATTCTTGATGCTTATCTTGGAACAGAGGTCTCCCAGGGCGGTCACGGTGGCGCAAAGGTGCTGCCTTATAGCGAATGCAGCGCTGGAGACCTGGGTTCGATCCTGACTATGGGTGCGATCTGTACAGAGTTTGTACGTTCTCCCTGTGATCTGCATGGGTTTTCTCCGAGATCCCACACTCCCACAAAGGCGTACAGGTTTATAGGTTAATTGGCTTGGTAACTGTAAAAATTGTCCCTTGTGGATGTAGGATAGTGTTAATGTACAGGGATCGTTAGTTGGTGCAGACCCGATGGGCCGAAGGGCCTGTTTCCGCGCTGCATCTCTAAAATATAGAATGGAAGCTGAATCCTACAGGCCAGCCAGATAATCCTTCCCGCAGTTGATGAGTGCACCCTCCGCACTCGCGTCCCTCTTCTTTATTGTCATTGTTATATGTCGAGCTTCAAAGCAAACTCTGAACATTTACATTTTACAGTTTGCCTCTTCCCCATCCCTAGGGATATGCTGGGATTTTGATGAGGAATTTTTGACAACCACAAAAAAGACTGCATAGAAATTCTAATTCGGGATGCATGAGATTCTGAACAGCAGGTCCCATGCATCAGGAAATGGTGATTTTGTGTAATTAATTGTGTATGGTTAGCTGCTGTGACTGGGTTCAAAGGGGGCCAGAGTTGGGCTGTGTACTCTAATCTTGCAGCCATTGTTAATGACAGCTGTTGTCGGAAAATTAAACCAAACTAACAGCCAAACTTCTCTAATAACAAGAGGGAATCGTGTAACAATTTCTGGTATACTTGAAGTACACTGCTGAGGAGATCAAGGCACATGGGGAGGTGAGAAGTAAGGAACTGACAGGAATGATCATCCCCAATCACATTAAATGGTGGAAGAGGGCCAAGTGGATACATTTTCACGCATTTCCTGTCCCAGATTGTCAAAACAAATCATAACATTGATTAAAAGGTGCAGCTTGGAAGGGCTCTTCAGCCCACCGAGTCCATGCCCACCATTAGTTCAATTATCCCACTTTCTCTCCCACTCCCTACACACCAGGTACAATTTACGGAGGCAAATTAACCTACAAACCTGCACGTCTTTGGGATGTGGAATGGACCCCACAGTCACAGAGAGCACGTGCAAATTCCACACGGACAGCGGCCGAGGGCAGGATCCAACCCTGGTTTCTGGTGCTGAGGCAGCATCTCTACCAGCTGTGGCTCTGTGCTGCCCCTTATAGAGTGTATTCTTGCATTATTATTTTTTTCAGGTGCAGGTTGTTGTGAAGAGCTCCTTCTGTGATTGGGGCTGTGATTTTTTTTTTCTATTACAAATCTCAAATTGTGGAGTACAGAGGCAAATAAATAAATGATGGGTCGTTGTCCCAAACATTATGGAGGGCTCGGTATAATTGACAATATGAGTAATGAAGGATTGATACGAGATGTAGTGGTTAAAGATTCCCTTGGTGGATATAGAATTCCAGATGCAGCTTGACAGGGAACACCATGGGACCAAAACCATTATCTTCAACTTAAATACGGGCAGTTACAATGGTATGAAGGTGGAGTTTTCGGTGGACTGGGAAAATAAGCTCAGAGACAGGTCGTGAGATGGAAATAGTAGATATTCAAACAGCTGGTCAAACACTTGATAGGAATTTGTCCCAATTACCTGGATTTTATGAGAGGGATGCATGAGAAGGAGCAATGATGGTGTTAAATAGAAAAGTAGAACATAGAAGTATCGATGCTGGGAGATCATGTTGCAGTTGTATAAGACGTTGGTGGGACCGCATTTAGATTATTGTGTTCCGTTCTGGGCAACATGTTATAGGAGAGATATTGTCAAGCTTGAAAAGGTGCAGGAAAGATTGACAAGGATGTTGCCAGGACTAGAGGGTGTGAGCTATAGGGAGAGGTAGAGTAGGCTAGGTCTATTCCATGGCGCGCAGGAGGATGAGGGGAGATCTTATAGAGGTATACAAAATCATGAGAGGAATACATCGGGTTGATGCACCAGAGGACATATGTTCAAGGTGAAGGGGAAAAGATTTAATAGGAATCCGAGGGGTAACTTTTTCACACAAAGGGTGGTGGATGTATGCAACAAGCTGCCAGAGGTAGTTGTGGCTAGGACTATCGCATTGTTTAAGAAACAGTTAGGTACATGGATGGGACAGGTTTGGAGGGATGTGGACCAGGCGTAGGCAAGTGGGACTAGTGTAGCTGGGACATTGTTGGCCGGTGTGGGCAAGTTGGGCTGAAGGGCCTGTTTCCACACTATTACTCTATGACTCTATTACAAAGTGCCAAGGCCAGGTGGTAGGGCAGGGGGATGTTTTGGGGATCCAGAGCAAAGGTTTAAAAAAAAAGAGCTTTTCAAAAGGGAGAAAGGTGATTTTGAGAGAAAATGTATAATATCAAAATAAACAGTGAGAGCTTTTATGGATCAGTGAACAGGATGAAGTCGACGATGGTAAGTGTGGGACCTGTGAAGGCCAAGGGCTGGTGGTATAATCAATAGGAAACAAACAAATGGCAGTTATGTTAAACTATTTTTGCATCTGTAGTAGCCGTATTTTCTTGCAGCATGGAAACAAGCCCTACTCCCCATCACCCAACGCTGACTATTGGGCACTCATCTGTATTACGGTATACTCCTATTTGTCGACTATAGCACCGACTTCAAAACCATAATCCCATCAAAACTCGTTGGACCTAGGAATATGCATCTACCTCTGCCACAAGATTTTTGACTTTCTGTCCCACAGACCCCAGTCAGTGAGGATAGGTGACAATACCCCCACAATAACTCTCAACAATGCTCCACCCCACCCTTCCCGTAAGGATGGGTTCAGTCCCCTACTATTCTCCCTGTGCACTCGTGAATGCTGCCAAATTCGGCTCTAACTGCATCTGCAAGTTTGCATATGACACCACGGTGGAGGCAACGCTCCCTCTCCATAACGGGAAAGAATTTGGTCATCAGGTGTGAGGTGCTCTCAGGCCTGCTGTACTTGGCACAGGTGTGGCCGGTCCCTCCATCCTACGCCACAGGATCACCCGGGCCGTCTTCCAGTTCATCTGGGGGTCGAGGATGGACCGGGTGCGACGGGCCACAATGTACAAGTCAGCAGACAACGGGGGTAAAAGCGTGCCCAACGTCGCCCTCATCCTGATGACCACCTTCGTGTGTGGCTGCATCAGGCAGAGTGTAGAGCCAAGGCACGTGGGTACCAAGTGTCACTACCTGCTGAGGTTCTACCTGTCCCCGGTGTTGCGAAGGATGGGCCTGGCGCAGATGCCACGCAATGTGCCAGTCAGCTGGACACTGCCGCCCCATCTGACGTCTGTGGAAAGGTTCTTCCGGACCAACACCTTTGACCACATGTCCATTGGGCAGTGGTCAGCACAGAATGTCCTGCAGGCACTGCAGGGAAGGGACTCGATGGACCCAGTGGCGGGGTTCCCTGAGCAGACTGCCCAGCTTGTCTGGAAAAATGCTTCTTCGCCAGAACTCACCAACAAGCACCAAGACCTGGCTTGGCTGGCGGTGAGAGGAGCCCTCCCAGTCAGATCCTTCCTGCACCGTCGGAACCTCACTACCAGCGCACGCTGCCCTCGGGACGGCTGCTATGGAGTGGAGACGGTTGTCCACCTCTTTGAGTCTGGAGAAAAATGCAAGGGTCCCTGGTACGCTTTATTCCAAACAGCTCCGTCACAGAGGACTCTGTGATTTGCGGACTGTTCCCAGGGACACATTCAGAGACTGACATCAAGTGCTGCTGGAGGGTCATCAACTCGGTGAAAGACGCTCTTTGGTCTGCTCGAGCGTTGTTCACCACCCAGCAGAGCGAGATGTCCGTCGGGGAATGTTGCCGACTGGCCCACTGCAGACTGCAGGAGTACGTGCTGAGGGACGCACTGAAACTCGGTGCAGCCAACGCCAAGGCTCGGTGGGGGAGGGCCACAGTCTAAGGTCCTTCCGCTGCTGGACATGGGGGGCACAGTATGGTGGAGACGCCCCTCAAAATAAAGGAAGGTATCCCATGCCGGGGGGGCCACATGAGTGGCACGGGTGGGGGATCGATTCGCGAAAGTTGAAAATTTTGAAAAATGTATATAGACTGTATGGAGCAATTTGTATAGCCTCCGAAAATGTCGGAAGGATTTTTTTCGCACGGTTGATGTATTGTATATATTTATTACTCGAATAAAGTCTATTTTGAAATTAAAAAAAAAAAATATGACACCACGGTGGTGGGCTGGATTACGAATAATGACAAAGTTAAGTACGAGAGAGAGAGAACCGTATCATGATGTCAGGGTGATGTATTCCTCAATGTCAGCAAGGCGAAGGAGCTAGGTATTGACCTGAGGAAGGCTGGTGGAGTACAGTGAACCTTCACAATAATGGATCTGGATATAACGGATTTTGGTATATAGCGGTGATTCGTTGCACCCTCCCCCCCCCCCCCCCCCCCCAAGAGCTACCCAAAGAGCTGGCGTCACATGGTGTTGTTCTGGTTGCGGGAGTGGAGAGAGCGAGCATGAAGGCGGCATGAGTTTCGGACACGTCTATAGTGCAACGCATGTGGGGCTCTGCCCTTCCCCAGCCTCTGGGTTCCTGCGTGTTTAACAACCACCGTGCCGCACTCTCCTGGCCTTGGGTTAAATCTTACCCCCTCACTCGGTTATAGCAGACAATCGGCAATAACAGACATTATCCACCCCTCCCCACCATGGTCCGTTATTCTAAGGGTTGGCTATGCATGACGCAATCGGAATGAATGGTGCCAAAGTGGAAATGGTTGTGTATATCAACATTAATATTAGCAATGATCTCTTGTGAACTAAATACATTGAAGTGATTGCCAAGAAAGGTACACCAACACCTCTACATCCTCAGGAGACTGAGGAAATTTGGCATGTCTCCAATGACTCTTACAAACGTTTGCAAGAAATTGCAGAGAATTCTTTAGGCAGCCCAGTCCATCATGCAGGCAAAACTGCCCCCACCATTGACTCGATTTACACTGCATGCTGCCTTGGAAAAGCTGTCAACATAATCAAAGACTTGTCCTGCCCCAGTCATTCCTTCTCCCTGCTCCCGTTGGGCAGAAAGCACAGAAGCTTTGGAGCATGCACCACAGGAATGCTGATGAATGGTCTTTTCATAAGCTAGGGTACCGTCTAATTCATCACTACCCCATTGTGCACATTGGACTTTGTCTCTGGAACTATTCTGCTATAATGCTCAGAACTATATTCTGCACTTTGTATCTTCCCCTTTGCTGTACGTTTTGTACTTGAGTTTTATTGGATTGTATTATCTGATCTGATTGGATAGCATGCAGAACAAAGCTTTCCACTGCCCCCCGTTACACTTAATAAATTAATAAACATTACATTAATAAACTTAAACCATTCCCAAGGTCTTGTGATCTCTCTTCTGCATCTTTAAACTCATTACACCTCCCTCTTTGCTCTTCCTAGGCTTGCTGTTGTTTAATTTATAAAAGCCTGTCCATCTCCCAACAATTCATATACCAATGCCACTTTATATTAGAAACATAGAAAATAGGTGCAGGAGGAGGCCATTCGGCCCTTGGAACCAGCACTGCCATTCATTGTGATCATGATGCCTGCCTTCTCCCCATATCCCTTGACTCCGCTAGCTCCTAGAGCTCTATCTAACTCTCTTTTAAATCTATCCAGTGATTTGGCCTCCACTGCCCTCTCTGGCAGGGAATTCCATAAATTCACAATTCTCTGGGTGAAAAAGTTTTTTCTCACCTCTGTCTTAAATTACCTCCCCTTTATTTTAAGACTGGCCCCTGGTTCTGGACTTGCCCAACATTGGGAACATTTTTCCTGCATCTAGCTTGTCCAGTCCTTTTATAATTTTATATGTTTCTATAAGATCCCCCCTTATTCTTCTAAACTCCAGTGAATACAATCTTTTCAATCTTTCCTCATATGACAGTCCCGGCATCCCAGGCATCAATCTCGTGAACCTACGCTGCACTGCCTCAATCACAAGGATGTCCTTCCTCAAATTAAGAGACCAAAACTGTACACAATACTCCAGATGTGGTCTCACCAGAGCCCTATACAACTGCAGAAGAACCTCTACTCTATTGAAATCCTCTTGTTATGAAGGCCAACATTCCATGAGCTTTCTTCACTGCCTGCTGTACCTGCATGCCAACTTTCAGTGACCGGTGTACAAGGACACCCAGGTCTCGCTGTACCTCCCCCTTACCTAACCTAACCCCATTGAGATAATAATCTGCCCCTTGGTTTTGCCACCAAAGTGGATAACCTCACATTTATCTATATTATACTGCATCTGCCCACTCACTCAACCTGTCCAGGTCACCCTGCAACCTCCTAAAATCCTTTTCACAGTTCACACTGCCACCCAGCTTTGTGTCATCCGCAAACTTGCTAGTGTCGCTCCCAATTCCCTCTTCCAAATCATTAATATATATGGTAAACAGTTGCTGCCCCAACACCGAGCCTTGCGGCACTCCACTCGCCACTGCCTGCCATTCTGAAAAGGACCCGTTCACTCCTACTCTGCTTCCGGTCTGTCAACCAATTTTCTATCCATGTCAACACCCTACCCCCAATACCATGTGCTCTAATTTTAGTCTCCAGTCTCCTGTGCGGGACCTTATCAAAGGCTTTCTGAAAGTCTAGATATACTACATCCACTGGCACCCCTTCATCCATTTTACTTGTCACATCCTCAGAAAATTCCAGCATGATTTCCCTTTCATAAATCCATGTTGACTTGGACTAATCCTTTTACTGCTGTCCAAATGCCCCATTATTACTTCTTTAATAATTGACTATTTAATAATTTAATATTCTACAAAATATAACCATGTACTTATGGTTGCAGCTCATATTGGTGCTTTTATCCTTGAATATGAAATCTCTGGTGGAGTAGCTCATTAGTTTTTTCCCAGGGACTGATTTGAAGCAAAGATTTTAATATAGCCTGTGTATTCAAAGAGTGCATTTCTTTCAGTAAGATGACTGCATTTTTGTAAAGCTGAGGATTGTTTGTTTCTCTCCAATCTGTGTTTGAGTACCTCTTTCACAGGAAAATAATTGGAAAAAGTGGGTCAGATGGTTCATTTCCGTTATGGTCCTCCAGTTCTGTGTGATAGTTTGTCTAAATCCCCTTAAGGCCTTGTCTGTCCTCACCTCTGCAGCCAGCTCTCCATTCACCACTGCCGTGACTAAAATGATTATTCATAGTTGCATCCCTCTCTGTAATTTCCTTCAGTCTTGTAACCCTCCTGAGGTCAGACTCCCTCCAGTCCTAACCTCTTTAACCTCTCCCTAATCTCTAGAATTTGTTCAACCCCGTCTGACTCTTTCCTCTAAGATCATGCTTCCTCCTTGAGGTAAGCTTTAACGTATCCACTATAGTATCTCCTTCAGCCTCAATTTCCTGGCTGATAATACTTCTATGAAGCAATGTCACGTGCTTGCCAAGTTAAAGGTGCCATGTACATTATTTAACCTTGCCTCTTGTATGTTCGCCCCTCATCCTGAGTCTGAAGAAGGGTCCTGATCCAAAACATCACCTATCCATGTTCCTGAGGGATGCTACCTATCCAGCTTAGTTACGCCATCATTTGTCTTTCCTGCATACTTGTGTTCATTCCTTCAAATGGGAGAACTAGTTTCCTTTCTCTATCTCTCTCTTCCTCTACTAATTATTCTTGCCAGGCTTGCTATGTTTTTGATGCCATATCGAATAAGACTTGCGGACAAAGTTGCCTTCAGGGCGTCTGTAAAAGCTGAACCCATTCCTTACCTGGGGATAAGCCTGTACTTGCATTTAGGGAATTAAAAACAACACGTTTTACATTCAAACAACAGTTGGAGTGCAGCAAGTCAAAATAAAGAACTATCCACGGAAATGTAGGTCAAATGGAGTTAAGATATGGATTAGCTGTGATCTGATTGAAAATTGTAATGAGTTCAGTAGCTGCCTGGGCTGCTGTCCTACGCCATCTGCAATTCATTGGGCTGTTCTGATTTCTGTAGCCTCAGTTACATTGTCAATGCTGTATTCAATGTGATGTTAATATTGAAAGGAACATAAATATTCTGAGAATGTCACCAAGGTATTAAGTAATGTATTTCAATTTAACTTTACTTGTTATGGTCACTTGCATGGTGCATTGTCAGACTGTGGTCTGACTGTAAAATCTATTAAATTTGCTATTTTTTGTAGAACTTTCAATTGACGATGCAGAGTTTATAATGAGTGATTGTTATGATTTTCAGATCTGGTGGCGGTTCTGTGCCCAAAGGGCCCCTTGCGTATTCTAGTGGAAACCGCCCAAGAAAGAAATGAACCGATATTTCCAGCTCTGATCTATTCCTGTAAGTTGAGTTGTTAATTTTTGGGTCCTTAACTGAAAGTCGCTGTGCACCCGATTTAACTCTTGTGTTTGGTCTGATGTAGCAACGATGGTCTGGCTGGTTAACATGGCGGATGTCGATCCAGAGGCCAGGCTACCCCCAGCAAATGACTCTGGTTCTGAAACAAACAGTGAGTACATTTAATTTGTTCAACTTTATAGAAAATGTTAAAGTAAAGTTAAAATATTCATTCTGTAAGGAGCGCGACTGGAGTAGCCACGACTGTGGTTAGCAGTTTGGGTCAGAAGCTGGATGAGGGTACAGCGAGTGACTGACTGACTTCCTGATGCCCCAAGGGCTTTCAGCATCTGCTAGGCATGAGTCAGGAATGTGATGGAACAGTGTAGGAAGGAACTGCAGCTGCTGGTTTAAACCGAAGATGGACACAAAAAGCTGGAGTGACTCAGCGGGACAGGCAGCATCTCTGGAGAGAAGGAATGGGTGACGTTTTGTGTTGAGACCCTTCTTCAAGAAGAAAGGTCTCGACCTGAAACGTCACCAATTCCTTCTCTCTAGAGATGCTGCCTGTCCCGCTGAGTTCCTCCACCTTTTTGTGTGATGGAATAGTTTTCACTTGCATTAACAAGTGTTGCTCCAGCAACTCTGAAAGCCTGATGCTATCCAGGATAAAGCGGCCCGTTTGCTTGGTGCCCCAACCACCTCACTATATCTTTGTTCCCGCCTGGTTGGGCCTGAGAAGATTTTTTGCACAGACTAGTCTTTGACACTTCCACCCTGGTTCTGACAATCCACCCTATCTATGCACTTTAAGTCTCCCCTCAACTCCAGGGAAAACTGTCTAAGTGTCTAATCTCCCCGTGTAGCTAGTATCCCCTAATCCAGGCAGCATTCTGATAAACCTTTTCTACACCCTCTCCACATCCTTCCTGTAATGGGGCGACAACACTGCATACAGTACTCCTGCTGCCTAACCAAAGTCTTATAGAGATCCAGTTCGACGTTAATTAATGTTTTTATAAACTGAGTAAATAACATAGGCATTTTATTTTTAAATTATAGAATAGAATGCCTTTTATTGTCATTCAAACAGACACGGTTTTAACAAAATTTCATTCCTACAGTCATGACATTACAAAAAAAAACCAAGACACACAGCTAACACACTTTACACAAACATCCATCACAGTGAATCTCCAACTCCTCCTCACTGTGATGGAAGGCAAAGTCTTATCTCTTCCCTTTGTTCTTCTCCCGCGGTCCAGCAGTCCAACTGCAGCGTCGAGGCCACTGGGCCTCACGATGTTAAAGCTCCCGGCAGGCGATGGTAAGTCCCGCAGCCATTTAAGCCGTGCCGGGCAGTGTTAGGCCCTGCTCCAAGTCATTTAAACCCCGTGATTCCGGCGGGAGAAGTTGCCGTTGCGGGAGCTCAGAAATGCGGTCTCCCACCAGGGACCTACGGGCTCCCGATGTTCCTGTCCACCGGGCCTGCGGCCGGAGCCTCCGAAGTCGGGTTGCAACCGCGCGCCACCTCCGCGCTCCGAAATCGGCCAGCTCCGCGATGGCGAGTCCCCAGGCTCCGCAACTGGAGCCCTCGGGTTGGAGGGCTTCACAATGTTAGGCCCAACGACACTGGAGACCTGACAGGGGAAAAGTCGGGTCCCCGTACAGGGAAGAGATTAAACGGTTTCCCCCACATATACACAGCTAAAAAATAAGAAAAGTTAGAACCAAAAACATACATCTATCGGGACGAAAATTTAAAAAAAGACAAACGGACTGCAATGGAGCTGCTGCCGTTAGGCACCGCCACTCTGAAATTACTGCCAGATTCAGATACTGGTAAGTAAATGACTGTTTTGAAAATAAATTATTTATTCCGTGACTTGCTATTTGTTTTCCCTTTACATGATTATAGGTTTGTGATTTTTTTTTACTCTTATTGGGTGATAAATACCCCGAAGGTACAGCTAGTTCTGAATCACTCCAACTTTTTCACCAAAAGCAAAAGAAATCCCTCCAGATATTAGAAATCTTGAGTAAAAACAACTGTTAACTAAGTGAAGAATTGAATCGTTGGATTTTGCAACTGCGAAGGTCATGCTTTGGCCTCACGGAAGAGCCAGCCCCTCAGTCTCTTTCCCTTGCTCTTTTTTCAAAGCTCTGCAGATTTTCCTTTCCGATCATTTACCTAACTCCTTTACGGACATTTATTGTTGAATCTGCTTCCGCCATCTTTCAAGCAGTGCCTTCCAGTTCACTGGGCGGGAACGGTTGTCAGATTGGTCCGTTGCACAGGGCGTGCAAAATATAGGTTGCAAGGAAACTGGGAACGGACATTGCTCTGGGAGCCAGCATAGACTCAACGAATGGATACAAATGTATGAAATATGAATATAAAATGCTCTTTTATTCCTACTTCCAAAGTTTGTTGTCTTGAAACTAAAAGTAGTGTGCTTTGTGTTGTAACTCATTGAGTGGTAATTCAGCTCCTTTCCGTAACTTCATCCAGCCGTTACACTGACCCAGTGTCCTGATGACGGTGTTGTAGAAACAGATGATGGAGGCTTTAGCCAGGAGTGGAGAGAGACCAGAGACGCCAGGTTGGGCCCGATGGAGTCGACTCAGGAAACTCGGGCCACCGTGCAGGCCTTGCCGAGCCCTCCAGTGGCAACGGAGGATCCAGAGGAGAGTAAGTTACACATGGCCAACCTCCTTCACCCATCACTCCTGTGTTCTTCTTGGTTCTTGGTTACTTGGTCCTCCAAAATATTCCAACTGGAATTTAAACTGGAGGTGGTAAAGGGAGGGGTTTAGCCAGAGAGGGTTATTGGGAAGAAAGTGCCACTTTAAATTTAGTTGCATCTGGCTGGGCAACCGTGGCTTGGTGGAGATTATTCCATGCTTTAATAGTGCGTGGAAAGAACAAATTGCTGTACACATCTGTCTTTGAGGCTGGGACGTTGTTTTAGTGTTTGATGACCACCTGGTCCAGCAACTCTGTTTAAAATTGTTTTCAAACAGCTTATTCTCTGTAAGCACCAGTGAGTAACACAGATCTCAGTGCTGCTACAATTCTGACCCCTTGGGCATCCACTGCTCACGTATTAAGTATACCGAGGAATCGTTATCCAGGAGAAATGACTCCCTGCTGAGCACGCTGATGATGCGGGACTTGCTTACCACATTGAGTAGTTGAGACTAATTGTACTGGGTTTGTTTGAGATGAGTCGAAATGGGAGAAAGCAGGAAGTGGGTGCATGTGGAAGATTAATACCTGTGTGGGCCAGTTGGGCAAGGTGGGTTGTTTCTGAGCTAGGCCATTGCCATTCAGCGTGGGGGCAGGCCCATCAGCCCACCGATTTCACACCGGCCAGCAAGTACCAATTTTGCACCCGTGCCACACTAACCCGTGTTATTGCCGCAGCACTCCCATCAACTCCCCCCACCCCCCCCAGATTCTAGCACTCGCATATGTACTGAGGGCAATTTACAGCAGCCAATTAGTTAACCATCCACCTGCCAATCTTTGGGTCACTGTCCTATTCACTGCTGTCGATCTGTTTCCGTTTCAGGGGGTGTGAAGCTTGGTTTAGGCGACTTCATATTCTACAGCGTTCTTGTTGGAAAAGCATCAGCAGCGGCAAGCGGAGACTGGAATACAACTCTGGCCTGCTTCGTGGCAATACTAATTGTGAGTATGTCGCGGCAGCTTAGCAGTGCAGCCTGGGAGTACACTGTGCAGTCTCTCCCATCCTATATGGAGTGCAGGATGCAAAGGGTCCTGACCTCACTGAGCTGCATCACTGCATCTTATCCACGTTGAGTGTGTTGGGTGAACGATTTGACCTCGGAGGGTGCCGGAGCTGGAGATACTTGCACACTCTGACCTGCTTTCTCATATGATCAGCAGATGCTATGTCCAACTAACAGTTTGGCAACAATCTGTTGTGAGATGTTGGTAGACACAAGGCTGCAGTAACTGCGTCAGACAACATCTCTGGAGAAAAGGAATAGGTGATGTTTCGGTTCAAGACTCTTCTTAAGCATGGTGTCAGCTTTAAACTTTGAGCCCATGTTGTTTCCATTGGTGACAGTTCTGGGAAGGTCTGGTCTCTGTCAAGCTCTGTAACTCTGTAATTGTTAGTAGTTTGGATGTGCACACAACCCTCGGACAATGGCAACATTGAAATTTTTCTTCGCTTCCATTTAGCTCCATGTGGGACTTTAGACACCCTTCTGCTCCTTGGTGCTCAGCCATCTGAGCCAACTAGTGGCACAGCGGTAGAGTTGCTGTCTTACAGCGGCAGAGACCCATGTTCGATCCTGACCATGGGTGCTGTCTGTACAGAGTTTGCATGTTCTCCACATGACCGTGTGGCTTTTCTTCGATGCACAGGTTTCCTCCCACACTCCAGAGCCAATCCGTTAATTGGCTTTGGTAACGATTGTAATTTTTTCCCTAGTGTGTAGGATAGTGTTAGCGTATGAGGATTGCTGGACAGCACGGACTCGGTGGGCCAAAGGGCCTGTTTCCGCACAGTATCTCTAAACTAAAAACGAAATCTCTGCTGTGGTGAATCCTTGGAGGAAGAAGTCTCTCATCTGCTGCATGTCCCCGAGTAGCTAATTATCGTTGCCCAAAGTGTGTTGTGGTTTCAGCACCACTCCTTGGGAGGACAATCACACAGGAAAGGTTTCTTCCTTGTGGTGTTCAGCACTCAGGCCACGTGGAAGCGCATCTCCATTTCTACCAAGATTTATCTGTGAATATCCTTCACAAAGGATAAAAATGTTTAAATTCCCACTCCCGATTATTATTTCACCTCTTACATTTTTGCCAATATTTTTCAAGACAAGTAGAAATTTAGTGTAGTGTCAAGTCAAGTTTATTTGTCACATACAAATACAAGATATGCACAAGTACAGTGAGATATCGGTACAATGTAAATCTTGCTTGCAGCAGTATGACAGGCATATAGCCCCAGACAAAACACAAATATGAATTCTGGATAAATTACACAAAATCACAGTAAAAAGAGACTGCAAATAAAGAATGGTGCAAACCACACATAAGATGGCTCCAGAGGAAATGATTTTTTTTTTGCAGCAGAATGGCTTCCTTTTGAGATACCTTTAGAAGATTTTTAGTTTGGTTTCCAGCAATTCTACGTACCCATTCCTGATTTCTTGCTTCTCCTTTGATGAAGTTCGAAACTTTAACTTGCAGATCAGCTTACCGTGTGGTACTATGTCAAAGTCCTTGCTAAAGTCTATCATACTGTCCTCATCGTCCTTTTGCTCATCTCTGCAAAGATGTACTCAAATTAAATTGGTGAGACACCATTTCCCAGGCACAAAACCATGCTGACTGCATCTAATCCGACCTTGCCTTTCCAACTGCTGGTAGATTGCCTCTCAGAATCCACCTACCTGTAACTTTACCACCATTGATGTAAGGCTCACTGGCCTGTAACTCCCTGGCTTATTCCTGCTGCCCTTTGCAAATAAAGCTGCATTATTAGTCATCCTCCAGTTTTCTGATATCTCATGATGATATAAAAGATTCTACCTGAACTCTAATTTTTTTTTCCTCCTCTTAACAGACTTGATCAGACCCTGGGGTTTTATTCCCCCTCGTGTCCTTCAGGACCATTGACATCTCGTTCTTCGTAATGTTGATGTTCTCTCAGATATCACCGGCCTCTCCCTAGAACTCACCAGCTTCCATGGCCTTCTCCATGTTAAATACAGACACACTGTTGATTTAAGACCTCTCCCATTTCCTGGAGCTCCACACATAGATCACCTCACTGATCCCTTAAAGGGAATCACTTTCTCTAGCTGCCGTTTTGTCCTTAATAAATTTGTAGCATCTTTTAGAATTCCCTGCCAAAGATAACTCTGGTCTTATTTTTGCATCATACTTTCCTTGAGTGTAGTCCTACTCTTCAATGGACACACTTGATCCCAGCTGCCTGTCCCTAACATATGCCTCCTTTTCAATTTCCATTCCTTCAATATCCCTCGTCAGCTGGCAGACCTTCATATCCCTGCCAGCTTTTTCCTTTGCTCCGACAGTACTTGTGGATCCCGAACTCCCCCAATCTTACTCGAAGCTGTGCAATAACTTGGAGACAGCCTGTAGTTGTGAAAAGCATGTTTTGATCGCAAGTATTTTCCATTGTCTTCTCGGTGTGTCTATTGGAGGGACCGAGCTGCAAGGGAGTAACAAGTCTTTTCTTTGTATTTCAGGGTTTGTGCCTTACTCTCCTGCTGCTTGCCATCTTTAAGAAGGCTTTACCAGCTCTTCCAATCTCCATCACATTTGGGCTCGTTTTCTACTTTGCTACAGACAACCTGGTGCGTCCGTTCATGGACCAGCTTGCCCTCTATCAGTTTTATATATAGGACTGCCCTTTCCACCGAGGAGATTGCAGATGTACTGTAAGTCGTGTTCAGAACTGGAATAGAGACATCTTGTAATTTGTATAAACATCCCAGATTAGGGAAAGTAAAGCTTTATGGAACTTGGTGTGGATTATCATTTTCTACCCAATTCATCATCTTTCTAACCTGACATCACCAGTGACATCTGAGGAAAATCCTCCTGGTGTGATTTGGACAGGAAAACAAAATTGGCATCTCGCAACAGAGTGGTGGCTGGACAGGCGGAAGGTTCGTGTCTGCACTGTGCTTGTAAATAGCCTCACAGTGCAAAGACAGCAAATGGGCTCCAAACGCACTCCTCCAAATGTGGATTTGAAATGGTGCTTCACTGAGCTACTTTATGACTCTGTAAAAGGTTCTTGCACTTCAGAAAGGTGGTGGCCTCTTCTATGTAAACAAGCCTCTGATAGATGCACCATAAACTTTACTTCACCCCTGAATTGAACTTTTTCTTTCAAATTTAACAAAAAGATTAGTTTTGAAATGGAAACAGGAAATGCCGGGGCAGAGCAGGTCAGCATGCAGCTCATGGAGGGAGGGGGCAGGGGTAATGTTCCCAGTCATTGACCCTTGTGTGTCCTACAGCAACTTCATGTTTTTATTGCAGACCCCCAGCAGCTTGTACTGATGCTTTTTGTACTGATGTACTTTATTTTTTTAAAGTTATTATAAATACGGCACTGTGGAATTTGTGATGTTTTGAAAGAATGCCTACAAATGTACTGAACTTTTTTTAACAAAATAATTGGGTTCTTAATGACCAACTGGCTTCTGTCTGGTCCCTGATTCAGAGTGATTAAAGGTTAGTGATACACTGGAGTTTCGCTGCTTGTTTCCTTTTGTTGATCAAGACGCATGTGGTTTAAGGGAGTTGGCAGGAAACTCTGCAAGCTCCCAGCTGCCTGCTCACCCCCCTGGGACATTTGGCATTTTTCTGCCAGAGATGTTCAACGATAAGTGTTAGAAGAAACTACTTCCTCTGGAGGAAGAGTCTAGGCCAAGCCTGGAATAATTAGAGCCAGGATATTTGCAGGGACGTTTTGAGTTAGTTATCAGCAGGAAAGCCCTCAATGAACTCCCGTAATGCATGGAGCAAGGACTTGGATCAGCTGGTAAAAAGGAAGACTTGCGGTACAGAGGGCCTTTGGCGCACTCAAGAATTCTTTGCCCCTGTGAAGAATCTTTTGAAGTGTAGTTATTATTATAATCTCTATTTCCTTGCAACATTCAGTCTATGCTATTTTTCAGAGCAATCCCATCACTGCACTTTCCTGCACCTTGCCCTTTCTCTCATGCCTGTTTAACTCTCCCCTCAACCCCCCCCCCCCACCATTTTCCTCCCACCCTCTAGGTTTGGATTGCAGGCGTACAGCTGCCTCGCATCTGAGCTGTGATGCTGAATGTGTGACTTCCACATAGTTCTTTGACCTTCCAGGCCAAGTACAGGATGGGGGCACGAGCATCGGAGGTGAGATTGGAGTGGGTAAGGGGAGTGGAGAAGTCAAGGCGGTTCATGTCGTGCCGGCGGTCGGAAGAGAAAGTTCCAGAGAGAGTAGGCGGCCGGCAGGGGGGGGTCCGTGAGGAGGAGGAATGCTGGAGATAGTTGAAGGGGTCATTGCTGGCTAGGCAAGGACTCCTTACCAGAGAGAAGGCCCTGGTGACGGAGACGATAGAATAAGAGCTCAACAGCGGGCCAAGAAATCATTGAGGTCTCCTATCAGCAAATGTCCAAACATTAACTTGGGTCGCTCTACTGATTGGTCTCTACTGGCAAAGTGCAAACAACACAAAACCCTTTAAAATCATTTGCACCACCCCATCTGGAGTCTGGTATCTGTTCAGGATCCCGAGCTTCATGAAGAATCCCGAGGTTTTGCAGAGGAAGTGATTTACCAGCATGGGAATTTGATTTGAAGAACCATGATGTGGGAAATGTGGAGGAGGTTCTCTGCATCTCCACAGGGAAGGTGGCATGGATTAGGGTGTTCCAGTCACTGGATACATTTGGTACTGCAATGTGGAACTGTGAGGCTGCAGCAGAATATAGATCAGTTGGGTAGATGGAATGTAACCCAGACAGGAATTTAGAGATACAGCGTGGAATCGGGCACATCAGCCCTCAGAGTTCGTGTCCACCAGCGATCACCCCCGTACACTCGCACTATCTTGCTCATCAGGAACAATGTACAATTTTACCGAACCCAATTAACTTGCAGGCCTGCACGTCTTTGGGATGTGGGAGGAAACCGGAGCACCCAGAGTAAACCCACGCAGTCACAGGGAGAACGTTGAAACTCCATAGAGACAGCACTCGTGATCGGGATCGAACACGGGTCTCCGGCGCTTTAAGATAGGAGCTCTGCCACTGTGCCACCCCTGCCCGACAAGTGTGAGGGCATGTATTTTGGCAATTCAAATAGGCATGACATATATAGTAATTAG
The DNA here is from genome assembly GCA_963514005.1 of Raja brachyura. The sequence continues at coordinate 45,157 of CAUPSL010001484.1, forward strand.
GGCACTAAGGAACGCTGGTAAACAGAGCAACCTTGGGGATTGAGTCCAAAGTTCTTGGAAAGGGGCAACAGGATGTGAAGAAGGCGTGTGGCGTACTTGGCCTCGTAAGTCACGGCATAGAATATAAAAGTTAGAACTTTATGTTGCATCTTTACAAAACTGAAAAATACACACAGTGCTTAAGTATGTCAGTGGGCCAGGCAGCATCTCTGGATAACGTGGGTAGGTGACATATCAGGTGGGGCCCCTTCAGACAAAATACTAGTTCGGCTGAACTTGGAGCACTGTGTGCAGTTCTGTTCTCCACACTACAGGAAGGATATGGTTGTAATGGAGAGAGTGCGGAGGAAACTCACCAGGTGGTTTGGTGGATTGGGGGACTTTAGTTACATGGACTTTGGATAAGCTGGGGCTGACGTGAAAGAATTCTATAAGTTTGAGTGGCTAATGCCCCTGTCAAACTTAGGAAACCTGAACGGAAACCTCTGGAGACTTTACGCCTCTCCCAAGGTTTCCGTGTGGTTCCCGGAGGTTTTTGTCCTGCGGCAACCACCTTCAACTAGCATCGCAACCGGCTTCGACTAAAAAAATTACCGATTTTTAAAACTGAAACCACTTTCGACCATTAGGGAGACTGACAAAAACCTCCAGGAACCGCACGGAAACCTTGGGTGGGGCGCAAAGTCTCCAGAGGTTTCCGTTCAGGTTTCCTAAGTGGGACAGGGGCTTAAGATTGGATAGGTAGTCAAATTTTTACATAAATTGGGGGCATCAAAAACAAGTGGACTGGGGTTTAAAGTGTGAGGAAGGAGTTTAAAAGGGATCTGAGGGGTACGTTTATTTGTAAAGAATGGGTGTTAACTGTATGCCCTCAAGGTGATTAAACCAGATTAGGCTGTAACAATCAGAAGGGAATTGGGAGTGAAGTACTTGCAGGTGTGACTGCGGCTGGGATGTTGGTAAAGTGCGCAGGTAGGAAGCGGGTGGCTCATTGAAAACCCTTTCCTAGCCAGTGATCAACGTATGAAACGGAGCAACTTCTAAATACCGCTGTACTGTTGTAGTCCCACGCCCAACTCAGTCCCTCCCACTCCTTGCCTCCCTTTCTTCACGCTTCATTGAACCGGGCAAGGTCATGGATGATCCTCCTTAAAGCAGATTAAAGTGCAAGCTCTTCGCACTGTTAGTAAGCATCACCAGCAAGACTGAAGCTGCCTTACTGTCTCCCACGTATTAAACATATGTTTAACAAAACGTAATCTTCAATTACAAACATTTAAATAAAGCCAAGCTTGTTAATTTAGGATATTGAAATGTTACTAAAGTCATAAAAAGAGAGGAACCAAAGTAACAAAACAGAAGGATACAACTGAAATAAACAGTGGTTTAAAATTAGATGGTACCATTGATAATTTAGTTTTAAGCAAACTCAGTGGTAGTTTTAGTTCCCGTGTCAGATCATCCCAAGGTTTGGTTGTAATCCATAGGGTCCCAAGCCATAGTGCAATGTGTTTGGGATAATTTTGAATTTAAATTACAATCAGGAACTGCCCTGCAAATTTACAACAACCATCACTGCTCACAGAGTCAGAGTGAGGTACAGTCCAAAATGTAGCCTTTGGCCCACTGAGTCCATACCAGCCAGCAACCATCCATTTGCACTAATCCCACCCAAACCTATTTTATTCTCTCCAGATTCTACCAATCTGCTTTACACTCAGGGCCGCATATAGCAACCAATTAACTAACCAAGCTACAAGTCTTTGGGATGTGGGGGGAAACCGGAGCACCCGGAGGAATCCAGTACAGTCGCAGGGAGACCATGCAAACTCCACACACACAGACAGTACCAGAGGTCAGGATTGAACCTGGATCGCTGGAACTGTGAGGCAGCTGTGCAGAGCCCAGCCCGTCACACAAGCCTACCTCCTGTCCATTGACTCCATTTATACTTTGCACGGCCTTGGCAAGGCCACCAGCATGACCAATGATGATGAGCCCCTGTCCCATCAAGCAAGAGGTACAGAAGGGTGAAAACCCACACCTCCAGATTCAGGGACAGTTTCTTCCCAGTTGTTATCAGCATGTTGATAACCATCCAGTCAACAACTTGAGAGCAGTCCTGAATTACTATCTACCTCATTGGAGACCTTTGGACTTTCGTTGATCGGACTTTACTGGCTTTATCTTGCACTAAGCATTATTCCCATCGTCATGTATCTGTACACTGTGGATGGCTCGATTGTGATCATGCATTGTCTTTCCGGCTGACTGGTTAGCACGCAACAAAAGCTTTTCACTGTACCTCGGTACATGTGACAATAAACTAAACTCAAACTCAGCTGTGCCACCTGCACTACTGTCCCCCAAGGGTTTGTGTGGCCTACACCATCTTTGCTACAACTAGAGGTCATGCGCAAATGTAGACCCATTCTGAGTACCTTAAGCTGATTAAGCAGGAAAGGAGATGGTTTTGCTTTATTGGTTTATAGAGATAGACGTCAGTTGAAGGTATTATCAGACGCTTTGACTTCTAGTTGCCCTGGGACATTCAGATTTGTGCTGCTGTTGGAATCGATTGGGAAACTGTCACCATGTCCGACGAGAAACTCGAATTCTTGGTGAAGAACATGGAGATTATGTTGTCTGAACTGGAACAGATGAAGGCTCAATGCTCCAAGCAAACCCTGGAACTGCAGCAGGCAGTTCAGGAACTACATCGAGAGAACAAAGACCTGTCAGAAAAATACATTCAACTCTCTCTGGAGCTCAGCACAGCCAAGGAGGCCGTAAGTCAGCTGCAGGACACCAAGTCTGCTTTTGAAGCCAAAGAGCGTCAAGCTCAGAAACTCAACCGGCAGCTGTAGACAAGGAGAAGATGGGAGCCTGTGATTCTGACGGTCCAACAGAGCAAAGCATCTGCACCGTGAACCAGAATCAACTCAAGAAACCGCTGGAAATTACAGAGGACCTTTGAGAGTCGAGTGTTCTTACGAATGCGAACTTCCCACAGGTTTGGTTTTGAACAATGATTCCCAGAGCTGTATCTGTAGTCTCAGACTGTGCTCACACCATCACTGTACACAGAGGCTTTGATGTCTGTTTCTGCTGCTGAAGCCTCTGCCTATTACAAGCAGCTGGTCTTTGTAAATCAGGTAATCTGCGCGAAACTTGCTGCATGTTCCAACATCATGTTTCGTGCACGGAAATGTATTAAATATGGTTGGAAACCAAATGCGAATGTTTTGTTATTTATTGATTCATGGGATGCGGACGGCACGGGAGTGTATTAGTTTATTGACCATCCCTGATACTCCTGCACTGAGGAGAGAGTTCAGAAACACCCACGTTGATGGGCATGGAGTTACCGACAGATCAAATGGAGTAAGGATGACAGATTACAACCCCTAAAAGAACCAGACGGACCCGTCTCTGGGTCAAACCCCATCACAGGCAGACCGTTCCCTGGGTCAAACACTCCACTGCAGACAGGCATGTCCCTGGGTCAGACACTCCACTGCAGGCGGACATGTCTGTGGGTCAGACACTCCACTGTAGACGGACATGTCTATGGGTCAGACACTCCACTGCAGACGGACATGTCTCTGGGTCAGACACTCCACTGTAGACGGACATGTCTGTGGGTCAGACACTCCACTGTAGACGGACATGTCTGTGGGTCAGACACTCCACTGCAGACGGGCATGTCTCAGGGTCAGACACTCCACTGCAGACGGACATGTCTCTGGGTCAGACACTGCACTGTAGACGGACATGTCTCTAGGTCAGACATCTCACTGCAGACTGACTTGTTGGGCCTCTTGCATTGACGTAAATGCAAGTTAATCCAGCAGGCATTCCTCACTCTTGTTCCCAAGCTCCTGCTGTCTCATCTATTGAATTTGCTGTCATTGATGGTCCTGACCCACTGAGTTACTCCAGCACTATGTGTCTATCTTGCTGTCATTGACTTCTGCATCAATTTCCAACTTCCCACCAGCTTCACTGCTGCTTGCCTCCTGGCGCCTTGCCAATCTAGTTTAAACCCTGCCCTACTCACACTTGCTAATCTGCCCACCAGGATAATGGTGCTCCACTGGGATATGCAGGGAATGAAGGGATTATGGATATGCATCATTCACAGGGAGAGTTTATCTTGGCATTATGTTTGCCACTGACATTGTGGGCTGAAGGGCCTTTTTCTGTGCTATGTTTAAGTGCAATCCATCCCTCTTGTACAGGTCACCTCTGACTGGAAGAGATCCCAATGAACAAAAAAATCTGAATCCCTGCCCTCTGCACCAACTCCTCAGCCACACATTTATCTGCCCTATCTTCCTGTTCCTACCCTCACTCAAACATGACTAATACAGACAAGCACAGAAGGCTGTGGAGGCCAAGTCAATTGATATTTTTAAGGCAGAGATAGATAGATTCTTGATTAGTACGGGAGTCGGGAGTTATGGGGAGAAGGCAGGAGAATGGGGTTACGAGGGAAAGATAGATCACCATGAATGACTGGCAGAGTCGACTTGATGGGCTGAATGGCCTAATTCTGCTCTCATCACTTATGAACTTATGTGGCACGGGGGGTAATTCAGAGATTACTATTCTGGAGGTCCTGCTCTTTAACCTTCTGCTAGCGTCCTACATTCGCTCTGCAGACCTCATTTATTTTCTACCAATGTGCACAATGACTTCCGGTTGCTCATCCTCCCCTTTGAGAATGTTCTACAGCTGTAAGAGCTAAATCTAACTCTTGAAATGGTGGAGTAGACCCGATGGGCCGAATGGTCTAATTCTACTCCTATCACTTATGACCTAATTAATGACGGTAGAGATTTAAACCTGAGACCTGGGACTAGTGGTGTGCCTTAGATCAGTGCCTCAGGACCCATTGCTGTTTGTCATCTCATCAATGATCTAGATGAGAACGTACATGCAAGGTATGATTAGTAAGTTTGCCGTTGACATAAAAATAGGTGGTCTGGAAGACAATTCAAATGGTTATCAAGAATTACAGTGGCAAATTGATCAGCTGGGCAAGTGAGCTGAGGAATGGCTAATAGAATTTAATTTAATTAGTGCGGGGTGCTGCAATTTGAGAGGTTAAACCAGGGCAGGACCTTCATGAATGCCAGTGTCCTGAGGAGTGTTGTAAAGCAGAGGGGTCTCACAGTACAAGTACATACTTGTACCTGAAAGTGGTGTCACAGGTAGATAGGGTGGTGAAGGAACCTTTTGGCTGACTGGCCTTCATCAGTCAGGGAACTAAGTGTAGAAGTGGAAATATTATGTTACAGTTCTACACGACATTGGTAAGACTGCACTTGAAGTATTCAGTGTGGTTTTGGTCACCTTGCTGCTACAGGGAAGATGCCATGAAGCTGGAAAGAGTGCAGAGGAGATTTATGAAGATGTCGCCAGGATTTGAGGACCTGAACTAATAGAGAGGGGTTAGGCTGGCTGGGACTTTATTTCTTGGAATGCAGGAGGCTGCATGGTGATCTTGGAGAGTCAAGAGCGTTTAATTGTCAAATACACCAGTAATGGAACAGTGAAATTCTTACTGCAGATTTACAGGCCCAGTAACACAACAAATAAATAATTGAATCTGAAGAAGGTTCATGACTCAAAGCATCACCTGTTCATTCCCTCCACAGATGCTGCCTGACCTGCTGAGTTCTTCCACCATTTGTGTTTTGTAAATATACAAGAATCAATAATACAATATATTATCCATTATACAAGGTAACCCGACCATAGTAGTGCAAACCAAAGTATAAAGTGCAATCTATACAAACTCCATAGTGCATCGCTGTTGAGGTAGGTAGGGTAGTTGATTAGGGTTGTGCAGTGTGGTTCAAGAGCCTGATGGTTGTTGAGAAGCAGCTGCTCCTGAACCTGGAGGTCACAGATCTCAGGCACCTGTATCTTCTTCCTGATGCTAGCAGCAAGATAAGAACTTGTGAGTCTTTGATGATATTAATTGTCTTATCGAGGCAGCGCTTCCTGGAGATCCCTAAGATGGTGGTGAAGTCAATGGACCAGGGAGTGTCCACCACTTTCTGCAGCCTCATTCATTCCAGGGCATTTGATCCAGGCCAAGATGCATCAGTCAATATGGCCTAGACAAGTTGGGCCAAAGGCAATACGTTCTCTGGCAGTAAGTTCCATACACCTACCGCTCTGTAAAATCTTGCCCCACATATCTCCTTTAAATTCCCTCCCCATCAGCTTATGCCCTCTTGACTTTAATTTCCACCCTGCGAAAAATATTCAATCTATACCCCATCAATACTTCTCATAATTATATAAACTTCAATCAGGTCTTCCTTCAACCTCCAATACTCCTGAGAAAATAATTTAAGTTATCAAACCTCTCCTTATAACTCATGCCGTTTAATCCAGGCAACATTCTGGTGAACTTCTTCTGCACAGCCTCTGCACCCTTCCTGCTATGGGGGCAACCAGAACTGTATGCAATACTTCAAATGCAGCCTAACTAAAGTTTTGCAAAACTGCAACATGACTTTCTGACTCTGATACTCAGTGCCCGATCGCTGTAGGCAAGCTGGGAACGATGGGGGAGCAGCTGAAGCAGGGTGTGGCGGGAATGGGAGGGGCAACTCCCCGGCTAATACTGTTGCAACCGTTCATGATCAAAAGACCAAGCAAGGCAAGTGCGCAGCATCTCTACAAGAAGCAACACGCTGGCAGTCGCCGAGATCCAGGCTAATTTTACACACCATGGTGAACCAGACTTTCCACAGATCCCCAGCACACACTGGTTATAGTCTCCTACACAGACCGCTCTCGCTGTCTGGTCGGCCACTGTAATGGTCCAAGTGACCACAGGAGGCTTTGCAGCCAAACCCAGCGGTTCAACTGGGGAAGGTGCTGTCTGCAGCCCCAGCTAATCCTGTTCCTCCCCGCTTTTCCGAGCAACTTACACTGAGGAAATTGAAGCAGGAAGCTTTATATAGTCAAGAGTGTTTGATTGTCATATGTCCCAGATAGAACAATGAAACTGTTATGTGCAGCAGCACAACAGAATATGTATGAAGACGGGTCTCAACCCGAAACTTCACCCATTCCTTCTCTCCAGCGATGCTGCTTGTTCCGCTGATACTCCAGCTTTTTGTTTAAACCAGCATCTGCAGTTCCTACCCACAGAATATGTACATAGTACTCTGTAAACAATGTAACATACACTGTAAATGGCTCGATTGTAATCATGTATTGTTTTTCTGTTGACTGGATAGCACACAACAAAAGCTTTTCACTGTACCTCAGTACACGTGACAATAAACTAAACTGAAGCATTCTCCCCACAATCACCCCCACCCACCCACCCACCCACCACAGATTCTACCATTAAATTTATAACAGCCGATTCACTTCCTCTGCAGTGTGGGGCTGTGGAACTACTCATAGTCATACAGCACGGAAACAGGTCATTTCGATCAATACTTCTGTGCTGATCAGGTTGCCGATTTAAGCTAGTTCCATTAGCCCATATCCCTCTAAACCTTTCCAATCGATGTACCTGTTCAAATGTCTTTTAGATGTCAACTACTTCATCTGGCAGCTCGTTCCGTATACCCACCACCTTCTGAGTGAGAAGGTTCCTATTAGATCTTTCTCTTCTCATCTTAAACCTTTGCCCTCTTGTTCTCGAATCCTCAACCCTAGGTAAAAGACTCCGTGCATTCGCCCTATCTATTCCCCTCATGATTTTATACACTTCTGCAAGATACCCCTCTATCTCCTGTACTCCAGGCAATAATGTCCCTGCCTGGCCAACCTCTCCCTCTCCCTAGACCACTGCACCCACAGTTCCCACAGCTCCCACACTGAGCAAACCCTGCTCCAGTACTTCCTGGAGTCGAGTCAGGTGCATGGATCACTCCCACAAGTGCAAACAACGGATGATGAAAGATGGGGAAAGGAGGGGCTGGGAGCTGGTCAACACAATCACAATAATACTTTATTAGCCAAGTATGTTTGGCTACATACGAGGAATTTCATTTGCCAAGTCAGTCAGACAAATAAAAAGCAACGGAACACACAAAATACATTTTAACATAAACATCCACCACAGTGACTCCTCCACATTCCTCAGCGGTGGAAGGTGAAAAAAAGTTCACATTTCTTCCCTTTGCTCTACCGCAGTCGGGGGCCTCGAGCCTTCCGTTGACGGGACGATCTTGACTCCCGTAGCCGGTGGTCGGGCCGCATCGGGGCGATCTCAGCTCCCCCGCTCCGACGATCGGACCCCGGATCGGATCAGGATTATTCATAAATTATAATAGAGTAGGCCATTTGGCCCATCGAGTCTACTCCGCCATTCAATCATGGCTGATCTCTGCCTCCTAATCCCATTTTCCTGCCCTCCCCATAACCCTTGACGCCAAGTTCGAATCAAGAATTTGTCTATCTCTGCCTTAAAGATATCCACTGACTTGGCCTCCACAGCCCTCTGTGGCAATGAGTTCCACAGATTAACTACCCTCTGATTGAAGAAGTTCCTCTGCACCTCCTTCCTAAAAGAGCAGCCTATAATTCTGAAGCTATGACCCCCTGCCCACACACTCCATCTCTCACCTCACCTGAGCTCTCCTCATCCTCTGCACCACCTCACCCGACCTCCCCATCTCACCTACCCCTCCCACCAAACCTGTTTCTCACCCAGTTTTTCTCCCCTCCCTCCACACTCTCACCATCCCCTCAAACTCCATCCTCTCTCCTCAACTTACAAAATTCTTAAGGGGTTGGACAACTTACAAAATTCTTAAGGGGTTGGACAAGCTAGATGCTGGAAGATTGTTCCCGATGTTGGGGGAGTCCAGAACAAGGGTCACAGTCTAAGGATAAGGGGGAATTCCTTTAGGACCAAGATGCGGAAAACATTATTTACACAGAGAGTGGTGAGTCTCTGTAATTCTCTGCCACAGAAGGTAGTTGAGGCCAGTTCATTGGCTATATTTAAGAGGGAGTTAGATGTGGCCCTTGTGGCTAAAGGGATCAGGGGGTATGGAGAGAAGGCAGGTATGGGATACTGAGTTGGATGATCAGCCATGATCACATTGAGGCCGAATGGCCTACTCCTGCACCTATTTTTCAATGTTTCTATGTTTCTAACTTCCTCCCCTACCTACCTGCTCCACTCCATCTGCCTCCCCTCGCCTCCTCTCCTCATCTCCTCTCCTCCCCTCTCCACTCCCTCCCCATCCCCTCAATCTCCATCCACTCCCCCCACCCTCCCCCAAACTTCATCCTCTCTCCTTAACTTCCTCCCCTACCACTCCCCCCTCTCTCACTCCCCACTCCTGCCCCCGCGGCGCTGGCTGCGTTGCTGGGGACAGCGTTGGGGAGCTGGGCTGCGGCAGCGGCGGGGCGGTGCCTGGAGCGGGGAGCGTCGCCGCCCGGAGAGGGAGAGGGAGAGGGAGCGGGAGAGGGACAAGATGCTGCCTCTCCGGCCGCCGCTGCTGCCGCTGCCGCTGCCGCTGCTGCTGCTGCTGACTTGTGTCGCCGTCTCGACGGTGAGTGTTCAGCCCCGGGCTGTGGGACAGGGCAGGGGACCCGGTGGGTGCGGGTGTGGGGAGAGGGTCCCGGGACCCCGGTGTCCGCCGGCTGCAGTTGTCTCCGCGATCAGGGCGGGAAGTGCCGGCGTTTGCGATCGTCCGAGTCGCGACCGCAACGCTGCGGATGCTGATCACTCCCCAAGACCGCTCGGCCCGTCGGGGCTATGTTGCTCGACACAGCCCTTCCCTCTTTCCCTTCCCTATAAGCCGTCCCTTCATCCCCTTCTACATCTCCTTCCCCTTCTATCCCTCCTATCTCCCCCTCCTTCTGAACCCCTCTCCTTCTCTCCCCCCTCCTCCTACCTCTCTCCACCCTCCTCCTTCTATCCCCCCTCCTTCTGTCCTTCCACCCCCCCCCCCAAACCCCTTTCTCTGATCTCCCTCAGACCTTGTACCTCTTCCCACCAGACATCTGTTAAAGGGAGGGTACACAAAAGGCTGGAGAAACTCAGCGGGTGCAGCAGCATCTAAGGAGCGAAGGAGATAGGCGACGTTTCGGGCCGAAACCCTTCTTCAGTTAAAGGGAAACGTTTGTCCTCTCGACATCGCATATCAAGTGTCAAGACAGTTTGATTGTCATACCTGAGAAATGTACAATAATCAAAAATATAGTAAATGAATAACCATAATACCAGGTAACCATAAAGCTGCAAATGCCAAAGTCTGTAGTAGCAATGTTGCAAAAATTTGAGATTTAAAAAATCAAGTCTGCAATTTATCCCATCAGATAAAGCATAAAAAGAAGTTTAATTTGACACCTAATTTACTTTCATATCTTCAGTATTAAGAAAGTTATGGCCATTTTCATACTCGGAAATTAGCATCTTGTTCTCCATTGCCTTTCAATTGACTTAACTCAAAAGCTGTGATCTGGAAAAGTTAAAAGCCCATAACTTTCTTAAAAATTAAGAGAACTCAATGAAATTTTCAGTTATTATAGATTGAAGCATTCTGAAACAAATATGAAACAATCTTACTTGGATGACCTGAAATTAAAGCATATAATTAGTTAGTTATCTAATTGTAGCTAATTACAAAATTCAATGAGTAGATCTAAACATCTATCCATTTCTTAAGAAAAGATAAACTTTTTTAAAATTGCCTAAGTGTCCAAATAACATTCACACAATATAACATAATTTTTAAATCTCATTTTCATGAATTTCTGGGCCAAATGAGTGTTTGATTCCTGTAAATTAATGGCCATTTAAATCAACTAGCGAGTGGATTTTAGTGGAATGCGATGGATTGGAACGTTGCGGTTTGCGGTGAAGTCGGGAGGAAAAATATTGTTTGTTCATACATTTTTTGAGACCCCATTTCGCAACTTAAAAAATATTATTAAAGCCTCCCGAAAAACCAACTTTTAATATAAAAATAAACTATTTACCTTTTCTTCTCCCCTACGCAAACTCCTTCCGGTTGTCGGTGCTTACGGCTTTTGAAGGTGATTTTTAAATTACTCTAGTTAATAAATAATTTAGAGTAATTTAAAAATACCTTAATTCATGAAATGTCGGAGCGATTTTTCTTCCGCAATGAAATCGCCCGACATTCATCGATTTTCCAGGTCTGTTGAAAAGTCGCGCACACGGAGAGCGGCAGAACTGCAGCGCTGCTCAAGGTAAGTTTTGCAACATACCTATCTGTAGTGCATTCAAAGGCACAGTCCAGAGATGATCAGTGTTGCTGAAGTTAACGTTGTTCCTAATGAATCAGTTCAACTTGCTCCATATTAAACTCAATTTGCCTCCTCTGCACAGCCGACCCGACCCTCCTGTCTAGAATAGACCCTTCTGCCAAGACAGACCCTTCTGTCTAGAAGTAGCCTCTAGCAGACTTCAGTGCAGAGCAATGAGATGGGCAAATGCTGGCAGAACATGTGGGAACATGAGGGATCCATTATGGTTAGAAGGACTAGGAAGGTGATGTGAAAACGCTGAGTTAAGTGGAGGTATTAGGTTAAGTATTGGGGCAGCACAGTGGTGCAGCGGTAAAGTTGTTGCCTTACAGTGCCAGAGACCCAGGTTCGATCCTGACCACGGGTGCTGTTTGTACGGAGTTTGTACGTTCTCCCTGTGACCACTTGGGTTTTTCTGGGTGCTCCGGTTTCCTCCCACACTCCAAAGACGTGCGGGTTTTTAGGTTAATTGGCCTCTATAAGTTGTAAAATTGTCCCTAGAGTGTGTAGGTTAGTGTACGGGGTGATCGCTGGGTGGCACGGAATCAGTGGGCCGAAGGGTCTGTTTCCATGCTGTATCACTAAAGTCTAGTCTAAAGGAACAGAGAGACCCCCTGATATTGGATTTTGAAGGTGACACGGTTTGCAAACGTAAAACAGAAGAAAACAGGTAGAAAAGCATCAACAGTTTAATCATGGACAGGTTTATTTAGGCTTTAGGAAGGATGTTAAGACTTGGAGACGGCAGGGAAGTTTTCTTGAATGACAGACATGCTGACTGCTGATATTTGGTTGATGATGGAGAAGGTTTGGGGGAGCTTTAACTGAGATGCTACAAAGCAGGAACATTCAGAATAAATAAAGAGAAACTTTCCATTGGCAGGGATAAAGTAATGACGGGATATGGATCAGGACAGGCAGAAGAGGTTGGTTTAGTTGGCATCGTGTTTGGCACGGACATTGTGGGCCGAAGGGCCTGTTGCTGTGCTGTGCTGTTCTATGTTCTAGATGGAAAAATGAGCAGAGGCTTTAGTGAGGAGTTTGTGTGAAGAGGAAAATGTGACCTGAATTGGTGGAAGCGATTGAGTTGTTAACATCAAGGGAAACCTGGAGTTGAATAGAAAATGTTTGCAGGGCTTCATTTACAGAATGGAGATTGGTGTTACGGTTGGGGCAAACACGGGGTGGAGATTATAGGAAAGAAAAGAGGGGCCGCTTCAAGGAGCAAGCATACCTTGGGGGAGAGGTAACATAGGCTGGAGATCTGATAGAGTCACACAGCACACGACCAGGCCCTTTGGCCGACCATGTCCATGCATCAGGCGCCATCTGCATCAAAGAAGGACACAAAAAGCTGGAGTAACTCAGCGGGTCAGACAGCATCTCTGGAGAGAGGGAATAGGTGACATTTTGTGCCGAGTTACGCCAGTTTTTTGCGGTCTGACGTGCTGAGCTACTCCAGATTTTCTGTGTCCATCTTCGGTTTAAACTAGCATCTGCAGTTCCTTCCCACACTATCTGCAGCAATCCCATTTACCGGCACTTGGTCCATTGTTGGAGGCTGTGCAGCGATGGATGGGATGAGCCAGGCAGGTGGAAGGAACTGAGTGGGTCAGCAGCAGCAGGTGGGAGTTGGTGGGGCAGGTGGGAAGGAACGCTTGAAATCCTGCATCAGGACTGAAACATAGTGTTGGGGATTGTGGTGATTAGCCCGAGCCTCCACATTTTTATTCTTTATTTTTTTATTTTTTAATATTAAAAAATAATATTTGCCATACGATAAAACAAAACAGAACCCACCACCATAATACAAGACAAACAAATATACAACTATGTTACAATCCTTATCAATGATGCATTCAACCCCCCGCGGTGCCCAGCGACCACGGAAATCCCCCAGGATGTCCGTGGACAGGGAGCAGTCCCTCTCCTAAACCACCCGGGCACGGATGTAACCCCGGAAAAGGGGCAGGCAGCCGGCTCGGGCACCGAGCCTCCACATTGGTGCCACTGAGTAAAGTGGGGAAGAAAAAGCAGCGGCAGTGGCCGGATTGACCTGGGCTCACAGCTCCAGCGTGGGATGGGAGCGTGGCTTGTGCAAATGACCGATGGAATCATTGGCTGGGACTCAGCACCGTGACGGCTGAAGACACTGTGGCTGTGTTTGGGGCCGCAGAGCAGGGTCAGGGGTGACGGGCAGAGGTCACAGGCATTGAACGGCCGGGAGCAACAGGCGGTGCCAGGAGTGACCAGACCCGGGAGTGGGATCGGACTGTGTCAATCCCAGCAATGCCAGACACAGTGTGAAATAAATCCAAGCTAAGCTTGCAATTCTGGTGCAAGTCATTGCTGGGGAGGATTATGTTTTGTTGAAGAGTTTAGCAGCGATGCGGTGTAATGTATTCAAGGGAGAGTTAGATTAAGCTCCTAGGGCTAACAAAATCAAGGGTTAAACAGGATCGCGGTACTGACTTTGGATGATCAGCCATAATCATATCGAATGGCGGAGCTGGCTTGGAGGGCCGAATGGCCTACTCCTGCGCCTATTGTCTATGTTTCTTTGAAAGACCAGTTGGCGTAAGTGAATGTCTGGACCAATTGAGCTGACTCACCTGACAAGTGAGGTGAGTCAGCTCGAGTGTGAGTCAGCTCATTGAGTATCATGTGCTCACTGCCAGTGAAAGGAAGCAGAGTCACTACTGGTGGAGAATAGCGAAAGGCCTGGATAGAGTGGAAGTGGAGAGGATGTTTCCACTAGTCGAGGTCCAGAGATCATCGCCTCAGAATTAAAGGACGCTCCTATCGAAAGGAGAAGAGGAGGAGTTTTAGTCAGAGGGTGGTGAATCTGTGGAATTCTTTGCCACGGAAGGCTGTGGAGGTTGTCAATGGATATTGTTAAGGCAGAGAGAGATAGATTCTTGATTAGTACAGGTGTCAGAGGTTATGGGGAGAAGGCAGGAGAATGGGGTTAGGAGGGAAAGATAGATCAGCCATGATTGAATGGCGATGAGACTTGATGGGCCAAATGGCCTAATTCTACTCCTGTCATTTATGAACATGAAATATTCCCACACTACCAACATTGATCCAGCAGAGGGAAGCTTTGTTTGGGCATCTGGAATGTGCTTGGGATGTTAGGGCCAGAGGTTCACATTGTTACTGTATTCCTGAAGGATCGGCACCATATACCCATGCTAGGACAGAGTGCAAGTTGGAGTGGACCTTGAAGAGCCTGCTAGCCTTGACTTTCCGTGTAGCAAAGGTCGCAAGATAGGTTCAGGTTAATTATTGTCACGTGTGCCACACCATCCAAACTAGATACGCCACACGTGAATGCAATCAAGTCAAACTCCAGTACAGTAGGTAGAGCAAAGGGGCACAGAATATGGTTCTCAGCATTGTAGCGCATCAGTTCCAGACAGAGTCCAATGTCCTTAATGGAGTAGAGATGAATGGGACTGTGCCCAAACTTTTGAAAGGACCGTTCAGATGTCCGATAACAGGGGAAGAAGCTGTTCCTGGGTCTGGTGCTGCGTGCTTTCAAGTTTCTGTATCCTCTGTTGGACGGGAGCAGGGAGAAGATGGAAAGACCAAAGTGGGATAAGTCTTTGATTAGTTTAGTTTAGTTTAGAGATACTGCACGGAAACAGACCCTTCGGCCCACCGGGCCCGTGCCGACCAGCGATCCCCGAACATTAACACCCACTAGGGACAATTTTTACACCAAGCCAATTAACCTACAAACCTGTACGTCTTTGGAATGTGGGAGGAAACCACGCACAAACTCCGTACAGACAGCACCCGTAGTCGGGATTGAACCCAGGTCTCCGGCGCTGCATTAGCTGTGAGGCAGCAACTCTACCGCTGCGCCACCGTGACTGTTGGCTGCTATTCCGAGGCACCGTGAAGTGTAGGTGGAATTGATGGTGGTAAGTCTGCACGATGAAGGACTGGGCTAGAACCACAACTCTCTGCAAATTCTTGGAGTCTTGGGCAGAACTGTTCCCAAACCAAGCTGTAATGCAACCCGACAGTCTGCTTTCTAAGCTGCATCTATGAGGTGTTGTCAAAAATCCCCCAGCGGGTTATTGCAGAGCATCCAGGACAACGCACTCTGCAGCAGTGGTGGGGGGA
Source organism: Raja brachyura (assembly GCA_963514005.1). The sequence continues at coordinate 60,559 of CAUPSL010001484.1, forward strand.
GGAAGACGGGGCTGCCAATTGTGCTCGGACTTAGATGGTGTTGAGTGTGGTGACGGAATTTGGTCCGTTTGCCTTCATTGGTGGGAACATTGTGCAGAACAGTCAGGAAGTCATGGTGCAGATTTATAGGACTGTGTTTGGGATGCATTCGGAGTATTGCGTGCAGTTCTGGTCACTTCAATACAAGAGAGGATGTGGAGGCTTTGGAATGGGTGCATCGGGAGGGTGACAAGAATGATACTCGGATTCAGGATATTGGGGAGAGGTTGTATTGTTTTCTCTGGAAGGCCACCAGACGCTGTGGGCAGACCAGGGAGCCAGTGAGTAATGTGCAGAGGGGGATATGCTCTCTGATGTGCTGTGCTGACAACTCAGTTCAGCCTCTCTGTCGATGACCCCAAAGAAATTTGTTCTTCCTTCCGCTGAGACCTCGTGCAAGGCAGGACCTACGCAGTGAATAGCAGGGCTCTGGGGAGTGTTGTAGAGCAGAGCGATCGAGGAATTCAGATACATAGTTCCCTGAAAGTGGCCTCACAAGAAGATGGTAAAAATTGCTGGCGGTACATTAGCCTTCATCAGTCAGGCTATTGAGTATAAAAGTTGGGATGTTATGTTATGGTTGTCCAAGACATTAGCGAGGCTGCAGTTGGATTATTGTGTTCGGTTTTGGTCTCCCTGCTATTGGAAGGAAGTTGTTCAGCTGCAAAGAGTGCAGAGATTTTTGAGGATGTGCCAGGACTTGATAGACTGAGATGTAGGGCGAGGTTAGCCAAGCTAGAACTTTGTTCCTTGGAATGCAGGAGGCTTGGAAGTGTATAAGATGTATAGAGATTGATAAGATCATTGGGGAAATAGATGGGGTGAATGCAGTCTTTTACCCAGAGTAAGGGAATCAAGAACCAGAGGACATGGGTTTAAGGTGACGTGGAAAAGATTTAATAGGAACCTGAGGGACGATGTTTTCACACGCAGGAGGGTGGGGGGGGGGGGGGGGGGGGTATATGGAACGAGCTGCCAGAGGAGGGAGTTGGGGCAGGTACATAACAATATTTAAAAGACAGGCATGTGGATAGGAAAGGGTTAGAGGGATTGTAGAAACCGAACTGCTGATTCTGCTCCATACCAAAGACACGGTGGCGCAGCGGTAGAGTTGCTGCCTTACAGTGCCAGAGACCCGGGTTCGAACCTGACTACGGGATGTTTGTCTGTGCAGAGTTTATACGTTCTCCCCGTGACCTGCATGAGTTTTCTCCGGGATCTCCGGTTTCCTTCCACACTCCAAAGACGTGCAGGTTTGTAGATTAACTGGCTCGGTATGATTCTAAGGTGCGCCCAGTGTATGTAGGACAATGTTAGTGTGTGCGGGTCGCTGGTTGGCGCACACGGTGGGCCGAAGGGCCTGTTTCCTTGGTGTTTCTCTAAACTAAAGCTAAACTAAACTAACAGACACAAAGTGCTGGAGTAGCTCAGTGGGTCAGGCAGCATCTCTGGATATAAAGGATAGGTGACGCTTTGGGTTGGGGCCCTTCTTCAGACTTTGAGGGATATGGGCCAAATGCAGGTAGATGGGATGTGTGTAGATGGGGCATCTTGCTCAACATGGGCAAGTTGGGCTGATGGGCCTGTTTCAGTGACTCTATGAGTGCCGCATTTGGACTTTCCTATCCAGTGACAGCTTATGCTGAGCAATCTTTGCAGTGAAAACATGCATTATTTAGTAACCAAGGGACCCTAACCCTTCAGCCGCCCACGTTAGAGGAATCGTCATCGCGAGTTGTGTGGGTGGAGTTGGTCTTGGGCTGCAGTGAGAGCCCACGGCGGGAGTGTAAACATTACCCGTGCGGTCCTGATAGATAAGCTGATTCCTAGTGGGTTTTCTGAGATGCTGTTAGTAGTTGTGTTGGTTCCAAGGACAGTCTGTGAGCATTCCATCCGCTCGTAAAAGCCAGGCAGAGCCAGCGAGCTCCACAGGGGCCAGATTCCACGCATCCCCCGCTCTGTACAGGGGGGAGGACAGCGTCATCCCACCCCCGGTGAGTGCCCTAATCCTGGCACCGATCCTCTCCCCGGTCAGCTCTGGAGCCATGTGAGCTCTGTGGCTCGAGTCTATTGCCAGAGACCCACAAGGACAGTGAAGCACAGCTACGGTGAAAATCTTAATGTGTAGGAAGGAACTGCAGATGCTGGTTTAAACCCAAGACAGACACAAAATGCTGGAGTAACTCAGCGGGACAGGCGACATCTCTGGAGAGAGGGAAAGGAATCGACCCGAAACGTCACCCATTCCTTCTCTCCAGAGATGCTGCCTGTCCCGCTGAGTTATTCCATCACTTTGTCTATCTACAGTGAAAATCTTGCTTGCAGCAGCATCACAGACGCACAGAGGGATGTATAAGTTCACGAGGGAGATAGTTAGGGTGAATGTGCAGAGTCTTTTACCCAACATCCACAGCCTTTTTATGCAGTAATACAAGTTGTAGAGTCACACAGCAGGCCATTCGACCCAACCCCTCCATGCTGTCCAAGATGCCCCATCTAAGCTGGCCCCATTTGCCCACAAGGAACTACAGCTGCTGGAATCCCGAGTTACACACACGATGCTGGCGGACGTCAGGGGCCAGGCTGGGGAGGGGATGAATGGGTGACACCCTGGGCCGGGATCCCTCCCAGACTATGGAGGTGAAGGATTAGCTTTTATCCACATTGTACAAACACCCAAAATCAACTCAATATCCGGGACTGATTAGTCCTCACTTATAGAGGACATGGGTTTAAAGTGAAGGGGAAGAGATTTTATAGGAATCTGAGGAATATAGGAACTTTTCCATATAAAGGGTGGAGGGTGTATGGAACAAGCTGCCGGAGGAGGTAGTTGAGGCTGGGACAATCCCAACGTTTAAGAAGCAGTGAGACAGGTACATGGAAAAGGACAGGTTTGGAAGGATATGGACCAAATGCTGGCAGGTGGGACTAGTGTAGCGGGGACATGTTGGCCGGTGTGGGCAAGTTGGGCCGAAGGTTGTGTTTCCGCACTGCACACCCGATGATTCTCATCGCCCCCAGGCATGGTCACTACACCCACCCTTCTCTCCACTGCCGGACTCATCACCCAACCAACCCCACCTCACCCGGGTCCGCCTGTCACGTGCCAGCTCTCGCCCCACCCCCTCCCCTCGCCTCCCTCTCTACCCCCACCTCCTCCACCGGTCTCAACAAGGATTCCAATCCGAAACATCACCTGTCCTTTTCCCTCCATAGACGCTGCCTGACCTGCTGAGCCCCTCCACCAGTTTGTATTTTGCTCCAGATTCCAGCACCCGCAGTCTCTCGTGTCCCGCTATCATCAATGTCAAGAGGGTTTTATTGTCGTACGTCCTGGGTAGAACAATGAAATCCTTACTTGAAGCAGCACAACAGAATATGTAAACATAGTACACTGGAAACAATGGGGGAAAATCACATATACACACACGTACACACATGCAATATATATAATATATATGTGTGTGTATATGTATATATGCTTTTTTTCCTCTTTTATTATATTGTTTACAGTGTACTATGTTTACATATTCTGTTCTTATACCAAGTGGAATCTTCAAGGGCTAGTGAAATCAAGGGATATGGGGAGAAGGCAGGCACGGGTTATTGATTGGGGACGATCAGCTATGATCACAATGAATGGCGGTGCTGGCCCGAAGGGCCGAATGGCCTCCTCCTGCACCTATTTTCTATGTTTCTAAGTAAGGATTTCATTGTTCTATCTATACACATATACGTACACATAAAAATCAAACATTAATAGTGCAAAAAGACAAAACTAATGCCCCCAAGTCTATGTAGTTCAGGGCTGATTTGGAGGTTGCAGTGTTTAATAGCCTGATGACTGTAGTGAAGAAGCTGTTCCTGAACCTGGACATTACAGTTTTCAGGCTCCTGTACCTTCTTCCCAATGGCAGGAGTGGAATGAGTGTGTGGCCAGGGTAGTGTGGGTCTCTGATGCCGCTGGCTGTCTTTTTGAGGCAGGGACTCCAGTAAAGCCCTTCTTGGATGGTGGAGAGGTCAGTGCCCGTGATGGGCTGGGCAGTGTTCACCACTATTTGCGATCTTCTTCGCTCCTGGGCGTTCGAGTTGCCGAAGCAGACCTTGATGCAAGCAGCGTGATGCTCTGTGTGCTGTACACCTGTAGATGTTGTGCCGCTGTGGCAGCTGAACACCACACGTTTCACGCTGCCCCTCAGCACTACTGGTCTGGTCACAGGAGAGGCAGCCCGGTGTGGGGCAGGAGCAGTGGAGGCTGTTTGTCAGCTGGGTTTAGGTGTGAGAATACCTACAGGGCTCGCACTGCTGAGTGCCGGGCTGGGCTGGGCTGGGCTTTGTTTCCTTACATCTGAAGCCTGGGTTAGGCTGGATCTGATGTTGTCTTTAATTAGTTCATCTTGGCAGCGTGTCAATGCTGAGAGCTCTTTCATCGGCTGGCTACGGGGAGTGGGGAGGGGGGAGTGGGGATTGGGGAAGTGGGGAGTGGGAAGTGAAGGGGGGAGTGGGGAGTGGGGGGTGGGGAGAGGGGAGAGGGGAGTGGGGAGGGGATAGTGGGGAGTGGGAAGTGAAGGGGGGAGTGGGGAGTGGGGGGTGGGGGGTGGGGAGTGGGGAAGTGGGGGGTGGGGAGTGGGGGTTGGGGATATGGGGGGTGGGGAGTGGGGAGTGGGAAGTGAAGGGGGGAGTGGGGAGTGGGGGGGTGGGAAGTGGGGGGTGGGGAGTGGGGGGTGGGGATATGGGGGGTGGGGAGTGGGGAGTGGGGAAGGGGTAGTGGGGTGTGGGGGGGGCGGGCAGGGGGTAGTGGTCCTCTGTGAGCTCTGGGTCAGGGGTTTCCCTGTGGTCAGCGGGTGTTGCCCATTCTGCTGGGGTGCGTAAGCACCAGTAGGGCCTGGAGATGAGTGGCATTCCCTCAGACGATACAGTGTCCTAGGACGTGTGGGTCGAGTGGGGGGGTTGTTCGGCGTCTGTGAATGCCCTCAGTGTTCATAAATGATAGGAGCAGAATTAGGCCATTCAGCCCATCGAGTCTACTCCGCCATTCAAACGCGGCTGATCTCTGCCTCCTAATCCCACTCTCCTGACATCTCACCATAACCCTTGACACCAAGTTCGAATCAGGAATTTGCCTGTCTCTGCCTTAAATATATCCACTGACTTGGCCTCCACAGCCCTCTGTGGCAATGAGTTCCACAGATTAACTACCCTCTGACTAGAGAACTCAGCGGGACAGGCAGCATCTCTGGAGAGAAGGAATGGGTGACGTTTCGGTGGAGACCCTTCTTCAGACTGATTCCTTTCCTTCTTTCCAGAGATGCAGCCTGTCCCGCTGAGTTACTCTGGTATTTTGTGCCTATCTTTGATGTAAACTAGCATCTGCAGTTCCTTCCTCCACATTTGGAACCAGCCTTCCTGACATTGGGTTCTGTCGGTTACTCACGGAGGCTTCATGGAACGTAGAACAGCTCAGGAAAGGCCCTTCAGCCCACAATGTCTGTGCTGACCATGAAGCCAAGTTAAATTAATCTCTGCTGCCTGCACGTGGTCCAAGTCCCTTCATTCCCTGTACAGCCACATGCCGATCTAAAACCCTCCTAAACGCCACCACCACGGTATCTGCTTCCACACCCAACCCCAGCAGTGTGTTCCAGACACACACATAGAAACATAGAAAATAGGTGCAGGAGTAGGCCACTCGGCCCTTCGAGCCAGCACCGCCATTCAATATGATCATGGCTGATCATCCAACTCAGTATCCCGTACCTGCCTTCTCTCCATACTCCCTGATCCCTTTAGCCACAAGGGCCACATCTAACTCCCTCTTAAATATAGTCAATGAACTGGCCTCAACTACCCTCTGTGGCAGAAAATTCCACAGATTCACCACTCTCTGTGAAAAATGATTTTCTCATCTCGGTCCTAAAAGACTTCCCCCTTATCCTTAAACTGTGACCCCTTGTTCTGGACTTCCCCAACATCGGGAACAATCTTCCTGCATCTAGCCTGTCCAACCCCTTAAGAATTTTGTATGTCCCTATAAGATCCCCCCTCAATCTTCTAAATTCCAGCGAGTACAAGCCAAATCTATCCAGTCTTTCTTGATATGGAAGTCCCGCCATCCCAGGAATCAGTCTGTTGAACCTTCTCTGTACTCCCTCTATGGCAAGAACGTCTTTCCTCAGATTAGGAGACCAAAACTGTACGCAGTAGTCCAGGTGTGGCCTCACCAAGACCCAGTACAACTGCCGTGCTCTTGTACTCAAATCCTTTTGCTATGAATTCACCACTCTCTGTGTAAAATAAATCTTGCCCTGCACATCTCCTTTCAACTTTGTCCCTTTCACTTGAAGCTTCTTCAGACCGAGAGTCAGGGGAGAGGGAGACACAGAGATAAGGAATGGTGAGGAGTGAAAATGACAGATCAAAGCAGATGCTGATAGGGAAGTGTAGAGTGGTTCACTGTTAGCCCAGGGGAAGGTGACAAGGAGGCAAGCAAACAGTAAAATTAATCAGGACCGTCGGAGAACTAGGACTAGGAGATGGGGGAGGGACAGAGAGAGAGGGAAAGCAAGGGTGAATTGAAGTAAGAGAAATCGATATTCATGCTGCTGGGTTAAGCGAAATATGAGGTGCTGTTCCTCCAATTTGTGTAGGGCCTCACTCTGACAGTGGAGAGGCTTATGGGCCTGTCCCAATGCACGAGTTCATTCAAGAGCTCTCCCGAGTTTAAAAAAAACGAACTCATGGAAGCACGTATAACGTATGTAACGGGTACGTCGGAGCTCGGGACGTCTCTTAACGGCTCGTAACGCTAACGGCAGGTACTCAGGAAACGCAGTAAGCTCAGGAAGATTTTTCATCATGTTGAAAAATGTCCACAAGAGCCCCGAGTACCGACGAGTGGCCGTTACCGTAAATCTCTGAGTTCTAATCAGGGCAAACTCGGGAGACTCGTACAGTGGGACAGGCCCATTAGGACAGAAAGGTGAGTGGGAATTGTGCTGTGGAGTGTGGAGAATGGTCCATAGACGCTGCCCAACTTACTCACCTCCTCCAACACGCTGTGCTTTGCTCTCAAGCCCTGGTCAGACACACTGAGTGAACGGTGTAGGGTCCGGGCACGGCAGCGAGTTCTCCTTTTCACCCTGTCCTCTCTTGTTGCTTTGCCTCCAGCCGTTCAGGAAGAGCCGTCAGACGGATTACTGGGGTCCGTGGGGTGAGTGGGGAGAGTGCAGCCAGACCTGTGGTGTTGGTGTCACCGTCCGGGAACGGCGGTGTTTCTCAAACCGGTGAGTGCAACGGCAGGGAGCTCGCCCTGTGGGAAACTGGTGTGGGGGTGGGTTGTGTGTGTGTGTGTGTGTGTGGGTGTGTGAGTGTGTGTGTGTGTGGGGTTGTGTGTGTGGGTGTGTCTGTGTGTGGGTGCGTGTGTGTGTGTTTGTGGGTGTCTGTGTGGGCGTGTGTGTGTGGGGTTGTGTGTGTGTGGGGGGGAGGAGGTAGTGTCTGTGTGTGTGGGGGGGGTTGTGTGTGTGGAGGGGGGGTTGTGTCTGTGTGTGTGTGTGGGGGGGGTTGTATCTGTGTGTGTGTGGGTGTGTGCGTGTGTGGGGGTGCGTGTGTGTATGTTTGTGTGTGTGGGGGTGTGTGGGTGCGTGTGTGTGTCTGTGTGGGTGTGTGTGTGTGTGGGGGGGGGTGGGGGAGGTTGTGTCAGTGTGTGTGTGTGTGTGGGGGTTGTGTCAGTGTGTGTGTGTGTGTGGGGGGGTTGTGTTTGTGTGTGTGTGTGGGGGGCGATTGTGTGGGGGGAGGTTGGGGGGGTGGGTATGTGTGTGTGCGTAGGTGTGTCTGGATGTGCAGGTGGGTGGGTGTGTGGGGGAGGTGGACTGTGTGTGGGTGGGTGTGTGTGTGTGTCTCTGTGTTTGTGGGTGGGTGTGTGTGTGCGCGCGTGTGGGTGTGTGTGTGCGCGTGTGGGTGTGCGTGTGTTTGGGTGTGCGTGTGTGTGGGTGTGTGCGTGCATGTGTGTGTGTGGATGTGTTGGTGTGTGTGTGCACGTGTGTGTGCGCGCGTGTGTGGGTGTGTATGTGTCTGCGTGGCCCAGGAGATGGGGCATTGGCCAGCGGCTGGGGGTAGGCGACCACTGTGACAGGGCATGCCTTCCTTCAACAGTTATATCAGTAACAATTTGTTGACCCAGTCATTTATTCCCAAAGGAGCAGACACAGTTTTATTCCAGTGGGAAGTTTAGTAACCGGAATAAATGTCCTTTGTCCTTTGTCCTTTGTCCAAGTGTCAGCCCTGGATCCACCTCTCTAAAATGTTGAATCAAATCTACCAACTTTGTGTAGGAAGGAACTGCAGATGCTGGGCTACATCAAAGATGGACACAAAATGCTGGTGCCACTCGAGTCTTCACACTGAAAGGTCTGAGGAGAGGTTTCACTAAACGTTTCAGTCTGAGGAAGGGTATCGACCCAAAACGTCACCCATTCCTTGTCTCTATTTTGTGTCTATCCTACCAACTTTGGGTTGGAGTAGATGGGATCACAGAGTGCTCTTTGGCCCAACTTGCCCATGCCAGCCAAGCGCCCAACCAAACCCACTTGCCATAGAGGGGGTACAGAGAAGATTCACCAGACTGATTCCTGTGATGTCAGGACTTTCATTTGAGGAAAGATTGGATAGACTCGGTTTGTACTCGATGGAATTTAGAAGATTGAGGGGGGATCTTATAGAAACCTACAAAATTCTTAAGGGGTTGGACAAGCTAGATGCTGGAAGATTGTTCCCGATGTTGGGGGAGTCCAGAACAAGGGGTCACAGTCTAAGGATAAGGGGGAATTCCTTTAGGACCGAAATGAGGAAAACATTCTTTACACAGAGAGTGGTGAGTCTCTGGAATTCTCTGCCACAGAAGGTAGTTGAGGCCAGTTCATTGGCTATATTTAAGAGGGCGTTAGATGTGGCACTTGTGGCTAAAGGGATCAGGGGGTATGGAGAGAAGGCAGGTACGGGATACTGAGTTGGATGATCAGCCATGATCACATTGAATGGCGGTGCAGGCTCGAAGGGCCGAATGGCCTACTCCTGCACCTATTTTCTATGTTTCTATGTTTCTATGCCAGTGCTTGGCCCATATCCCTCCAATCCTTACCTACCCATGCACCTGTCCAAATGTCTTTTAAATACTGTAATTGTATCCACCTTTTACTATTTTCCCCTGTCAGCCAGATCTATCTATTCACCAGCAAGTTGCTTTACACCCTCTGGTCCCTTTTAAATACCCCCCCCCCTCCCCCCCTTTCACCTGAAACCATCCCCTTATTTTAGTCTCCTGGGGAAAAGTCTGCAACCATCGATCTCATCTATGCCCCTCTTGACTTTATAAACCTCTAGAAGATCACACTTCAGAAAGGAAAACAGTCCCAGCGTGTCCAGTTTCTCTTTATAACTCAAACCCTCCAGACCCGGAGATGTCGTTGCGCCTTTTCTGTTCTCTATTCAGCGTAATCACATTGTTCCTATCGGATGGCGATCAGAACTGCACACAATACTCCAGGTGTGGTCCTGTTGTAGTCTTGTATGGGTGTAACATGATGTTGCAACCCTCGTACTCGATGCCCTGACCGACCGATGAAGGCGTGTCTGCTCTTCCTTTGATTCTACGGCGGCAGTGAATTTTAGAAACGTCATTCTGGGAGAGATTTCTGCCCTGTGAGTAATGGCAGAGTCTAATCCGTGTCAGTTACCGAATGCTGAGCAGAGTTCAGACATGAGACTCTTTGTCTCGACCAAAGTTGAGTCACATTCCTGAACTGGGAATGGGTGTGGTTGTGAATTGCCGAGGTGCTCTGGTGATTAGTCTTTAAAGAGACTGGTTTTGATTGAATTGATTGAAGGATGCAGGTTGGAATCAGGCCATTTGGCCCACTGAGCCATTTACCACCCGTTCACACGAGTTCGATGTTATCCCTCTTCATCTCCCACTCCCATCACACCTGGGGCAATTTACAGAGGCCAATCCACACGCCTTTGGGATGTGGCAGGGAACCAGAGCACCCGGAGGAAATCCACGCGGTCACAGGGAAGAACTTGCAAACTCCACACTGACAGCACCGGATCGAGCCCAGGTCTCTGGTGCCGTGAGGTAGCAGCTGCACCACCTTGCTATTTCTCTGAAGTAATGGAGTCCACAAACTGTCACACATTCCCTGCCGCAGAGAATCATTTGAGAGGTTAGAATGATGTAGTATGGTGATGCAGCCAGTAGAGGCAGTCTCAGTTCCAGGGACCCAGATTCAACCTGGACCTGCAGTGCTGTCTATGTGGAGTTTGCGTGTTTCCCCTGTGACCGGGTGCACCGGTTACCTCCCGCATCGCACGCAGTTGGTGCATTCATTGCTGCTGTAAATTATTGCAATGCAGGAGTGTGGTTGGATCAGGGTGGGGGAGGGGGGAAGAGCTGAGGGGAGTGTGAGAGGATAATGGGCAACATGGTGGCGCAGCGGTAGAGTTCCTGCCTTACAGTGCGAGAGACCCAGGTTGAGCCTGACTACGGGTGCTGTCTGTACGGAGTTTTTACGTTCTCCCTGTGACCTGCGTGGGTTTTATTTCCGAAATCTTCAGTTTCCTCCCACACTCCATAGACATACAATTTATAGGTTAATTATATAGTAGAGGTTCACTATAGGTTCACTATATTCACTATATTTATAAGTTCACTAGGGGGCGCTGCAATGAAGGCGCCTCTGCCCACAGTCTGGCCGTTTTTTCCTATCTTTTATTTTGTTTTAGTTCGTCTAAATAGTTTTGTTTGCGGATTCTTCGTTTTTTATGTGGGGGAGGGGGGAGGGATAAGGGGAAAACCGCTTCTCAGTCGCTTCCTGGCGAGGATGCGACTATTTTTCCGCGTCGCGTCCTCGCCCCCCACCTCGCGGCCTCTCATATGGATAGGCGCGGCCTTTTCTACCGGAGACCAGGGACCGGACCAGAGCTTTGGCAGCGGTGGCGCGGCGCTGGATTGACCGTGGAGCGGTCAATGCCTTCCTGGATCGCCGTTTGAAGCCGGCACTGTGGTTCACGGAGCTCCCAGTGCGGGTGGCGTTGACCAACATCGCGGAGTACTGGGGCCCTTTGCCAAGGGCTGCCAGCGTTGAATCTTTGTGCAGGATGTCGGGAGCTGCGGACCTCCGATTTGGAGGTCCAAGCCGCAGAGGTTGGCCTCCCGTTCCGACGTCAGAGTGCCAACATCCCGGCGAGCGGGCCTGAGCGGCGGGCTGCCTGTAGCGGCGACTGCGGATGACTCCGGAGGCCCCAACCACGAGTGAACATCAGAGGAAGATGACTGACTTTGGTGCCTTCCCTCACAGTGCGAAACTTTTGATTCTGCTGTGTGGGGGATGTTTTATGTTGAAATCTATCGTGTGTTGTGTTCTTTATTTTACTTCAGAGTCACGTGAGTGACTACGTGAAGACCCCGCCAGCACGCATGCGCGACATATTGTCTACCGCATTGCGCATCGACAGGCTGTGGAAGCACTGCTCCACCAGCGGTAAGTTTGAAAGCTGAAGTAAGTTTTTCAACTTAACTCCAGGTCTGTTTTCCTCCTTGCAGGAAGCTCTGTGCACAGAGTTCCTGCTGGAGATATTGCGTTCCCCTACACCACGGGTCAATCCCGGCTGCGAGAATCGTGGGGATGCCCAGCTGGAGGGGAACCCCACCACAGACTTCACGGGGAATCCCGTCTCCAGGGACTGTGAGGGAATCCCGGCTGTGGTAAACCGCGGAATGGATTCCGCGGGGAACCCGGGACAACAAGAGAATCAAGCCGCGAGGTGAACCCGGCTTGGGGGAAACCCGGCCGCGGGGATCGCGTGAGGGGACCGTGTGAAGACACGGCTGCGGACCGCAGAAGTGCGGATAGCCAGCGTCATTTTTCAGACTCCAGGGCCCAGAGAGGTTCAATGGAGTCTGAAAGGCCTTGGCAGGCCATGAGGGTCCCCTCCAACATGGGTGCATCCTCGGCCATTTACCCATTGTGGAGCATAGATAGCGTCAGAGAGTGATCATCCCACTAATGCTCCCTCCTGATATGGTCCATGTATGGCATATCAGTAGAGATATACCGCCTACGGTAAGCCCAGAGACCTGTAGTGTCCGGGCTGCGTATATACCACCGGCGGATGAGCTCGTAGACTCGGAGGGTCCGGGCTCTAAGATTACCGCCTGCGGAGGAATTTCCCGCCGGCGGATAACCTCGGAGACTCGGCATGGGTCCGGGCTGGAAGGTACACCGCCTACGTAACCCGCATGAAGCGGAAGACTCTGAAGTATGTCCAGGGAACATACTGGAGTACAAACGTGAGGTTCCAGAAATTCTGGCGTGGCATCAAGACCTTCGCGAAACGTAGACTGAAGGCCAGAGTTCCCTCGTGAAGGAACAGCCACCTCACGCCACATCACAGGTGCCGGCGGTGGAATACCATACACCTGCAAAATTGTCCCTGAAAGGACCAGCAGTGAACAGCGCTATATGGGGGTACAATGCACTTCAAAATGAACTGCTTCCAGAAGAACGCCATCGGACCTGCCTTAAATTTTCAAATCTGGAGGTTCAAGTGAGGCCAGCAATGTCTAGCCGCCGAATCCTCTCTTCAGGAACCTGCACAAACAGGTAAGACCGGGATGAAGAATTAAAACTGTCCGGCTTATCAAGGTACCACAGCAACACACCCCACGCCTCTATCGGCAGCAAGCTTTTCACTGAAGCTGGTGGCAGCTTCAAAACTGGGCGTTGGCTTTTTAGGCCAAGGCCAAACCGGTCCTCAGGGAATTGGGTCCACACACTCCAGCAATCCTACTCTCCAAATCTGGGACGGAATTAGAACCTGCGCCAGGGGCCTTTGGGCTTACCACAAAACCACCAATAACCATGAAGGTAGGTGGGTCTGGTTCTTTCTGAAAAATGAGGTATGTGGGCCATTTACAAGTTGGTAAATTTACACTTGTTTATGCAAGACGAGTTGCCTTTCAAGACGGGCCGTAGTTGCGGCCCTTCATTGTCACTATGAAAGATACCGGTTTCAACTCTATTTGCAGTATAGACTTTTTTGAATAGAAAACTTCATTGCTGTCTAACAACAGGGGAATAGTTTCCACTGGGCTCACCTAAGATATTATATTATGGGCTATCTGGATGATGTTCTAAACACTGTATTTTGCCAAATCAGCGGTATCAGCCACAAACCGTTCTGCAGAAATTGGATTCTCATCCATCCAGTGAATTTAAGTTGATACCAACTGAAATTATTAAATTGTCCGGGATTGGCAATATATTGGTCAGCTGTGCTATTGTGCCTTCTGCACCATCGGAGCTCTACGGCGTACAAAGGAGCAAGCTCACAGGCTATTCCCAGCTGAAACTATCAAAGTCACCATGGTGGACAAACAGTATTCATCATTGCCCCACGAACCTTCATCAGTAGTCATCACTTAATTACTAACTGATGCTATGCTTAAAGAAGGATAATTACTATATACCATCTTTAGTATGGAGGCGGATGGGGTTTGCATGAGTTACCAATTATTCAGCTATATGGTATCAACTACCTATTCACATAAGGTGCATTCTGTGGATAAAGGTTTGTGCGAATATGCATATCTGCATGATCAAGTCTAACTTGATACACTCTGGTGCTATAATATGTAAATCACATGGGTGCAATCAAGTCAAAGTATCTGGTAATAGTTTACCTAACTTCATTGGCATTGGCGTATCAGCAGGAAAACGAGAATGGATGTGGAATCGCAAGGATTCAAGGACATTAAGGCTCGATGAATACACATAAAGATCAAAATGTTGCATCCAGGCTCAAATGCTAGTTGCAAAATACGTGGCGTATCAGTGGCGATGGATGCATTCTCGCTACACTGAGGAAGTATGTTCATTGTGTCCCTCCATTTTACCTTACCAGACGGGTCTTGCAAATTCAGCATTTCCCGCATCAGGCATTTTCGGAGTGCCTGACTGGCCAATGCAGCCATGATTCCCGCTGATGTTCGGAATGATGATAGAACCTTATATGGATTCCAGGCACTAAATGGCTAGTTAGCCGTGACCGGGGAACCATCCTCTGCATACTTGCATTGACTTGCAGACTGGGAAGACCGTTTCCTGCGGCTTAGAATTGTCAAACCAAACTATGGACGTGCTCACTGCTATTGCAGGGATGGCACCAAACAAACAGTGCTTCCCTCATAGGGATGGGGAATATTTTGTGTTAACACAAAAGTTGACACGATTGACTGACGTCTTTAGTTCGGTTCCATATGGGGTTGACAATCATTTCAAGAGTGCCATTACTGTGTCGCCCGTGCCTTCTCAGCATATTGACTGCAACGGAGCAGAATCCACTCTGTCGGGTCACCTTCTGTTATCGAGATTATGAAGGGTATCTTCAACTCAGTCCCCCCCTAGGCCAGGTGCGCAGGGATATGGGATGTTAACATTGGAACATTCCTGCCCTTGGCTCACTAAACCAAGTGGTTATGCTCATGACGCTGAGTCAGCACAACGGGTCCAGTTTGCATAGCTGTGACTGGACAAGATGATTATTCTGCAGGGAATTACATTTATGTTATCTCTAAATTAGCAGAAATCACCAGGGACATTAGGACTCGTACTAGAATTGCATGTCCCATGGACCTTCGGTTGTATTTGGCCACACATCTACACCAGTATGTTAAGGTCACTAGAGACTTAGGGACTCTGAACTAGCAATGATTGTTAGTCACACGAAGCCTCACTAGAGAATCACTACAGACCATCAGCCGGTGGTTAATATGGGTTCTGGGATTCAGGAGTGAACACTGACATACAAGTGTCACTCCACCCAGCCTGCAACTTTTACAGCAGCAGGGGGTGGACGTTCACGGGACCACGGCTCGAATTGCCGCTGCAGGATAGCCAATTCTAGCGGCTGCAGGATAGTCTAACGAACGATTCCAAACATTAGAAATACCCTTGCCAGACCAGGGGTATTTACCGACTCTTTTTAGGTCTGTGTTATAGTCCTCCCGGGTGGAGGAGGTACTATTATCACTACGTGTATATTAATAGCATCAACATGTCTATACCTATTTCATGTCTGAATGCATTATTAAAATTAGCTCTTCACTGATGCAGTGTGTGATGCATGGACTCGTCCACGGCATGAAATCACAGAGCTTTGAAATCTTCATGTAGTCACTCACGTGACTCCAAAGTAAAATAGTAAGATTAAACGAGAACTTACCAGTTTGAAGTTTGATCCTTATTTTATGAGGAGTTACGATGAGGGATTGTGTGCCCTCCGCTCCCAACCCTCTATATAAGGATCAACTAGTATTTTAGTTCTCTTATCTTACTATACATTCAGTCAACTTCTGTGTTCTGTGATTTCACACCGCTGCTTTGAAGAATGTCGCGCATGCGTGCTGGCGGGGTCTTCACGTAATCCCTCATCGTAACTCCTCATAAAATAAGGATCAAACTTCAAACTGGTAAGTTCTCATTTAATCTTACTATTTTACTGTATGGCTGCATGGTGATCACATTTCACTGTGCTAAGTGGAACATGTGACAAATAAATGTATCTTGTATCTTATAATTGGCTTGATATAAATGTAAATTGTCCATAGTGTGTGTGTTGGATAGTGTTAATGTGCGGGGATCTCTGGTCAGTGCGGACCCGGTGGGCCGAAGGGCCTGTTTCTGCGCTGTCTCTAAACTAAATGGAATTGAGGAGACTGCTCCGAAAGCCAGCATGGGCTTGATGGGCTGAGTGGCCTCCTGGTCTGTGGAAAGGAACCACAAGGAACCCCTCACCTCCGCCCACGAGGAACAGGGCCGGGGATGGAGCTCCGGTGGGAAGCACCTGCCCTCTGGGCAAAGCGAGACCCTGACGGGCTTCAGCCCACGTGCCTATTGTGCATCACTCCCACTGGATGTCCCACACAGAGACTGGGCAGAGCGCGACTGATGGGGCCGTGATGGGGTGAGGAGTATTCTTCTGCTCCCGGGCATTGAGCACCTCCCCCATCTCCTGCCTGTAACTCTTGCCGCCGATTCTGTCCAAGACTGGACCTCGGGGGTGGAGGGAGGGAGATGGTCAATTGGGGCAAGGTTAATGACAACTGCATGAAGGATGAGCTGGGGAGAGGGGGCCTGGGGTGACAAGAAATTGCAGATGCTTGAATCCTGAGCAAAAGACATAAGCGCTGGAAGAGCTCAGCTGGTCAGCCAGAATCTGGAGAGGGAATGATCAGACAATGTTGCTGAATACGACCCCTCTCCAGTCTGAAGAAGGGTCCCGACCCAAAATGCCACCAGCCCATTCCTTCTCCAGACGCAGCCTGACCCGCTGGGTTCCTCCAGCACATTGTGTTGCGCTCAAGACTGGACTGGAAACGGCTGTGAACTGACATGTGGGAGGTTTTTAGTTTTAGTTTAGAGATCCAGCGCGGAAACAGGCCCTTCGGCTCACCGAGTCCGTGCCGACCAGCCATCCCCACACACGCACACTACCCTACACCCACTAGGGACAATTTACAATTTTACCAAGCCAATGAACGTACAAACCTGTACCTGTGTGGGAGGAAATCGGAGCAAACTCACGCAGGTCACGGGGAGAACGTATAAACTCCGTACAGACAGCACCCGTAGTCAGGATTGAACCCGGGTCTCTGGCGCTGCAAGGCAGCAACTCTACCGCTGCACCACTGTGCCGTCCATAAGGTGTAAGAAGGACAGCTGTTCAGAATTCAGGACCAACATGTTTCCCTGGGGAAGAAGATAGAACAGTCCCGCACTTTGGCTGAACAAACTAAGCTCCTGCTCTGCCTGCATATGATCCAGTGAGCCAGTGCCAGTATATGATCCAGTGAGCCAGTTCCTGCATATGATCCAGTGAGCCAGTGCCTCCATATGATCCAGTGAGCCAGTGCCAGTATATGATCCAGTGAGCCAGTTCCTGCATATGATCCAGTGAGCCAGTGCCTGCATACCCATGTATTAACTAAAATGTCTGGAGAACTGTGTTTAAAACAAGAAGTGTTCGATGTAACCAACAAGAGGGCAAATGGGTGGCAAGCTGAAACATTGCCCATCCATGTTCTCCACAGGTGCCACATGACCCACTGAGTTACTCCAGCACTTTGTCTTTTTTAAAAATCTACAATCTAAAAGCCTCTTTAACATCACTGTTGTAACTGCCTCCTCCCATCGCCCCAGGCAGTGCGTCCCAGGCACTCACCACCCTCTGTGTGAAGAGTAAACCTGCCCCACATTCTGCTCCTCTCACCTTCCAGTATTTGACAAAGATAGACAAAGCATGGGAAGGTTAGGGAACCTTGGACAATGGATGTTGTAAACTCAGTCAAAAAGTTAAAGAAAATAGATGTAAAGGTTAGGTAGCTGAAATCCGATATGGCCATGTAGGAATATAAAGGAAGAGAACTCCACGGAATATTACTAATTGTATGCCGTGTTGTCACCTTCACCTCAGCCAACAATGAACCATTCTACTTTTCCTTACCATCATCTGCTTTGATCAGTCATTTTCACACCTTACCCTTCCCTATCTTCAGATTCCCTCCCCCCCCTGACTTTCAGTCTGAAGAAGGGTCTCAAGCTCCAGAAGGAGGCTCCAGAGATGCTGCCTGTCCCGCTGAGTTACTCTAGCATTTTGTGTCTGTCTTCGGTGTGAACCAGCATTTCCAGTTCCTTCTTTGCACGGGGAATCAGGAGGATGGGGGTGGGATTTTCCAGCATCTGCAACCACAGACCTTTGAAGATTGGCCACGGCAATAATGCAGGAAATGCAGCAGCAAAGCTGCATCAGATGGATCCCAGCAACAGGGGGAGGCATTGGTTTCCAGCAACAGGGGCAACGCGCCTGGTTTCCCAGCAACAGAGCAGATGCATTAGTTTCCCAGCCACAGGGGGATGCGTCAGGCACCATCTGGGCTCCTGTGTCAGGGTTGGAGTCCGTGTGTGGCAGAGTCACTGACCATGACTCTCTGACCTCCAGTGTCCTGATAAAAATACCTTCTTACAATGTAAAACAGTGCGGCTGATGTTGAAGACAAAACGTCGGGGTTACAGATAACCCTTCATTACATTAATGAAAGGTTGGTGAGGCGTAAGCAGCAATTTCCCAGGCTCTGTCAGTCAGGAATCTTAAGGTATGTGTGGTTGTGTGGTAAAAGCAAGGCTTGGATCGGGGAGGTAATTGTTGGAGGCTGCTGTGTTGCCCTGCAGGCAGTGAGTGCTGCCAACAGACATGTGAATGAACACAGCATTCTGCCTTTCCTGAAACAACCTGAACACAGTGCTTCAGTGTAGCACAAACAATCCTAGTTTGCCAATTTTTCTCTTTCCAAATGTGGCCTGTTTTTTTTTTGCTGGATTCCACAGCCTTGTATCAGCGCCACCCACTGAGGTAGACGTCAAGGGGGGGGGGGGCGACGTGTGAACGTGTGGGGGAGCAAGTCCTATGGTCCCATGGGCTGAGTCCAACATCTCCAACACCTCCGTCCCCAACCCCAACCACCACCACCATCGTCCCACCGTCTGGTCACCTCCCGAGTGGCTTGATGGCCAACACAGTGGCCCAGCTGTTAAAGCCGCTGCCTCACAGCGCCAGAGACCTGGTTCGATTCTGACCTCGGGTGCTGTCGGCGTGGAGTTTGCACGTTCTCTCTGTGGCCGCGTGGGTTTCCTGCCACATCATAAAGATGTGCGGGTTTGTGGGTGAATTGGCCTCTGTAAAATTGCCTCTGGTGTGTGGAGAATGGATGAGAAAGTGGGAAGATATGGAACTTCTCAGTGAACAGGTGATGGATGGCCAGCATGGACGCGGTGGGCCGAAGGGCCTGTTCCGTGCTGTATCTTTAAACTAAGCTAAGAATGCTGGTGCTCAGACTTTGAACTAAGCTAAGAAGGTCTGTGCTCAGACTTGGTGCGGAGTCAAACCCACAACTATGTAAGAGGAATCTGCCCACCTGATGCTACTGAATAAAAAGGGGCAGCAAATAGTTTAGTTTAGAGATACAGCACGGAAACAGGCCCTTCTACACACGCACACACACACTAGGGACTTATTACATTAATAGCAAGTCAATTATCCTACGCATGTGCGCCTTTGGAGTGTGGGAGGAAACCGGAGATCCCGGGGAAAACCCACATGATCACGGGGAGAACGTACAAACTTCGCACAGACTGCACCCTAGCACAGACAGAACTCTACCGCTGCGCCACCGTGTCATAGTAGAGACAAAACACGGGGGAATGACCTTAGAAGCATCAGTGCACATTCGCCAGCCAAGAACTGTTTGTGGTGCCTGTAGAAAGTCAGGGCGGCACGGTGGCGCAGCGGTAGAGTTGCTGCCTTACAGCGCCAGAGACCCGGGTTCGATCCTGACTGTACGGAGTTTGTACGTTCTCCCCCTGACCTGCATGGGTTTTCCCCAGGATGTCCGGTTTCCTCCCACACTCCAAAGACGTACACGTGTAGGTTAATTGACTTGGTATAATTGTAAATAGTCCCTAGTGGGTGTAGATAATGTTAATGTGCGGGGATCGCTGGCCGGCGCGGACTCGGTGGGCCAAAGGGCCTGTTTCCTCGCTGTATCTCTAAATGAAACTAAACTCCTCTTCCATTTACTGTAACGCTACATCATACACATGTAGACTCAGACAGTGCACCAAAACATAACGACATTCTACAAGAATTGAAAAGTAAAAGATTGAAAAAGCAAGACGTTAGTGCAAAATCCACTGAGAGAACAAGCCCCAGGCAGTGCTCGAGGTGGTTTGTCGTGTTGTGTAGGAGTGCAGGGAGGTAGGACATCCATTCCTTGTATATCCATGTCCCTATCCAAAAGCCTCTCGACTGCCACTATCGTATCTGCTTCCACCACCACAACTGGCAGCGCATTCCAGGCACCCACCACACGACCTTGCTTCGCACATCGCCTTTACACTCTCCGCCTCTGCCCGTAAAACTATGCCCTCTTATTCCACCCTGAGAAAGAGTGGACTGCCTTCTCCATCTATGTCTCTTATAGTTTTATGTAAGGGCCTGTCCCACTTGGGCATCATTTACGCGACATCATTTACGCGTCACGACGCACGATGCGCGAGTCGTGACGCGCACGTGGCGATGTAGGCAGTGATGCGCGGTCACGCGTGGCGCCCCAGGATTTTGGGATTCACAAAATCTTTGCGCGCCACCTGCATGAAGCGCAAATGACACCCGAGTGGGACGGGCCCTGTACTGTACTCCTGTCAGGTCTCCCCTCAGCCTATGATGCTCCCAAGAACAGAATAAGAGTTTGTTTCTGTACTGAAAATGCTGGAGAAATTCATCGGGACGGGCAGCATCTCTGGAGAGAAGGAAGGGGTGACGTTTCAGGCCAAGACCCTCCTTCAGACTGAGGGTCAGGGGTGAGGGAAACTAGAGGTACAGAACAAATCAGAGCCGGCACATGTGACCAAGGACAGGTGGAGCCCACAATGGTCCATTGTGGGCTGTGGAGGAGGTGATAACGAAGGGATATGAACCCGCTGGACATCGAGGGTGGGGGATGGACGGAGAGAGAGGTTGTCTGGTTATGGTTTGGAGATGAGCGTGTTGTCTACCTGTATTTTGGACACTATTCTGTCCAAACGTCCGTGTGTTGTCAATGCTCAGATTTCCCCGTTTATTACAGGCGGGACGGTGGGAGCAACTGCCTGGGGCCGCTGAGAGATTACCGAGTTTGCAACGTCCAGGTACAGTACGGCGCTGTGGCACCGAGGGGGTGGGGACGAGGAGTTCCCCCGGATAGAGAGAGGCTGGCTGTGGGCGGAGGGTGGCGATCGAGGTGTGGTTCACGAGACCTCAGTTAGCACTGAGCTGAAGGGAGGGATCACCTGCTGAGGGTCTGGGATAGGCTGGAGACTGGGTCAGCTTCCAACAGCTGGTCAGCAGGCTTTAGGAGGTAAATGTTGAGGTGACGGGGGGGGGGGGGGCTGTGAGCCGGGGGGGGGGGTGTGATACTAGGGTGTGAGGGAGGGTGGTGATTGGTGGGAGGGGGGGTGTGAGGGAGGTGGGGGATGTGATGGGGGGTGGGGGGTGTGATGGGGGGTGGGGGGTGTGATGGGGGGTGGGGGGTGTGATGGGGGGTGGGGGGTGTGATGGGGGGTGGGGGGTGTGATGGGGGCGTGGGGGGTGTGATGGGGGGTGGTGGGTGTGATGGGGGCGTGGGGGGTGTGATGGGGGGTGGGGGGTGTGATGGGGGGTGGGGGGTGTGATGGGGGGGTGGGGGGTGTGATGGGGGGTGGGGGGTGTGATGGGGGGTGGGGGATGTGATGGGGGGTGGGGGGGTGGGGGGTGTGATGGTGTGAGGAGGAGTGTTTGGGTGAAAGGGTGGGTGAGGAGGGGGAGGATGGGAGGGTGAGTGGAGAGGACGGGAGAGGATGAGGGGTGAGGAAGGAGGGGAGGGTAAGAGGGGACATTGAGGAATGGAGGGGTGGGGATAAGGACTGGCGTGGGGTGGGCAGGCAGGTGTGTGACCCTTCACCGGGCCTGTGAGAGTGGGCTCTCTTCCCTCTCTCTGAACGTCCCGGCGTTCCTACAGGATTGTCCGGAAGGCTCGCATGATTTCCGGGAAGAGCAGTGCTCCGCCTTTGATGGCACCGACTTCCAGGGCAAGCGATACAAGTGGCTGCCGTACTACGGAGGTGAGCAGGTCGCGGAGGGCTGAGAAACAGTCTCCCTCCCCCACCTTCCACCCCCACCTCATCCCTCCCCTCCAACTCCCCACCCCCCCCACCTCCCCAACCTCCCACCCCCCCACTCTCCTCCCCTCCCCCCCCCATCCTGGACTCCCCTCCCCCCACCTCATCCCACCCCCCTTTCAAATGTTCTTACATTGACTGCCTCAGCGAATTCCTCTGGCACCTCGTTCCATATACCCACCACCATGTGTGAAAACATTGCCCCTCATGTTCCTATTAAATCTTTCCCATCTCACCTTAAACCAATATCCTAGTTCCCCTAAAGAGTGTGCATTCACCTTATCTATTCCCCTCATGATAATACACCTCTATAAGGTCACCCCTCAGTTTCCTGCACTCCAGGGAGTAAAGTCCTAGTCTGCCCAACGTCTCATGATAGCTCAGGCAACATCCATGTAACATTGTTTCCACAGCAGGTGCCCAAAATGGAGCACAATACTCCACGCGGCCTCACCAACGACTTGTGCACCAGTGCTTCATTGAGACGCTGCCGAAACGGGAATGCTTGGTGCCGTGAGAATGTTTGTGTTTAGTTTAGTTCCAGTTTAGTTTAGAGTTACAGTGTGGAACCAGGCCCTTCGGCCCACCGAGTCCACGCTGACCAACACATTAACACTATCCCACACTCACACTGGGGACAATTTACATTTACACCTAGCCATTTACCTTACAAACCTGTACATCTTTGGAGTGTGGGAGGAAATGACGATCACACGGAAAACCCACAGAGGTCATGTGGAGAACGTATAAACTCCATACAGACTGCACCCATAGTCAGGGATGGAACCCGGGTCTGTGGCACTGTAGCAACTCTATCACTGGGCCACCCCACAGTTCTGGAGGAGTGGTTCTCAGGGCACTGTGGTGGCGGAGTGGACTGGGCTGGAGGTTAGATGGGCAGATCGCGCGGGCGAGCGGCGAAGGCGCTGAGACCGTGCGCCTGCCCGCCCAGCAGCGCTATATCCTACGGCCAACAGTACTGCATCTCTCTGCCCCCACCCCAACTGTGCAATCAGGAGGGGTGGGGTGGGGGGGGGGGGGTGCCACTCTAGAAGAGAACGTCCCAGCAGCTATCAAACTATTGAACAGTCCAACCATAAGCTAAGGTGTAGTCCTGATCTTCCAACCTACCTCACTGTGGACCTTGCACTTTTAAAAATCTGCACTTTCTCTACAACTGTAACACTGTAAAACTATATTCTGCAAGCTTGTATTTTCTCTTGGCACTCCCTGCTGTACTGGTGTAGATAGACACAAAATGGTGGAGTAACTCAGCGGGACAGGCAGCATCTCGGGAGAGATGGATTGAATGGTGGAGTAGACTTGATGGCCCCAATGGCCGAATTCTGCTCCTATCATATGAATTTATGAATGGGTGATGTTTCTGGCCGAGGCCCTTCTTCAGACTGCTAGTTGTGTGGAGCTTGGCTGTACTCTTGCACGGTACAATTTGACTGGGCAGCAGGCATCGCAGACACAGTCTGAAGAAGGGTCTCGACCCGCAACGTCACCCATTCCTTCTCTCCAGAGATGCTGCCTGTCCCGCTGAGTTACTCCAGCATTTGTGTCTATCCTCAGTTTAAACCAGCATCTGCAGTTCTTTTCTAGACATAGTTCTTCACTGTGTATTGTAACAGGTGACAGTAATATATTAATACTGGAGGGCAGTATTTGGGCTTGAGGGTCTAACGGCCGCTCTCTTGTCTTGCTTCCCACAGCTGCCAACAAGTGTGAGCTGAACTGTATCCCTCGCGGGGAGAACTTCTACTACCGTCACGGGGCGGCAGTCAGAGACGGGACGCTATGCGAGCCGGGCGGCAGAGACATCTGTGTGCAGGGCGTGTGCAAGGTGAGGCTGCCCCAGGCCGGGCCCAGGCAGGACCAGCCGCTCGCTGCCTGGCCCCTGCTCCCCACCTCGATGAAGGAGAGTGGCCGCTCCCACTGGCCCCCGTCTTAGGGAGCATCGATCATCTCCTCACTCTGGTCCTGGCCGCCATTGATGGAGACATCCCTTCACTGAGGGTGATCAGGAGCAGTCTCTCTCTCTCCCCCTCCCTCCCTCCCTCCCTCCTCTCCCTCCCCTCTCCCCTCTCATCTCTCTCTCCCCCTCTCTTCCCTCTCTCCCCTCTCCCCTCTCTCCCCCCCTTTCCCCCCTCACCCCCCTCTCCCCCCTCTCCCCTCTCCCCCTTTCCCCCCTCTCCCCTCTCTCCCCCCTTTCCCCCCTCTCCCCCCTCTCCCCCCTCTCCCCTCTCCCCTCTCTCCCCCCTTTCCCCCCTCTCCCCTCTCCCCCCTCTCCCCCCTCTCCCCCTTTCCCCCCTCTCCCCCCTCTCCCCTCTCTCCCCCCTCCCCTCTCTCCCCCCTCTCCCCCTCTCACCCCTCTCCCCCCTCTCCCCTCTCCCCCCTCTCTCCCCCCTCTCCCCTCTCTCCCCTCTCTCCCCCTTTCCCCCCTCTCCCCTCTCTCCCCCCTCTCCCCTCTCTCCCCTCTCTCCCCCCTCTCCCCCCTCCCCCCTCTCCCCCCTCTCCCCCCTCTCCCCTCTCTCCCCTCTCTCCCCTCTCATCTCTCTCTCCCCTCTCTCCCCTCTCTTCCCTCTCTCCCCTCTCCCCCCTCTCCCCCCCTTTCCCCCTCACCCCCCTCTCCCCTCTCCCCCCTCTCCCCTCTCTCCCCCCTCTCCCCCTCTCCCCTCTCTCCCCTCTCCCCCCTCTCCCCTCTCTCCCCTCTCCCCTCTCTCCCCTCTCTCCCCCCTCTCCTCTCTCCCCTCTCTCCCCTCTCTCCCCTCTCATCTCTCTCTCCCCTCTCTCCCCTCTCCCCTCTCTCCCCTCTCTCCCCTCTCTCCCCTCTCTCCCCCCTCTCCCCTCTCTCCCCTCGCTCCCCTCTCTCCCCTCTCTCCCCTCTCTCCCCCCTCTCCCCCCTCTCCCCTCTCTCCCCTCTCTCCCCCCTCTCCCCCCTCTCCCCCCTCCCCCCTCTCCCCCCTCTCCCCCCTCTCCCCTCTCTCCCCTCTCTCCCCTCTCTCCCCTCTCATCTCTCTCTCCCCTCTCTCCCCTCTCATCTCTCTCTCCCCTCTCTCCCCCTCTCCCCCCTCTCCCCCCTCTCCCCTCTCTCCCCCCTCTCCCCTCTCTCCCCCCTCTCCCCTCTCTCCCCCCTCTCCCCCTCTCCCCTCTCCCCCCTCTCCCCTCTCTCCCCTCTCCCCTCTCTCCCCTCTCTCCCCCCTCTCCTCTCTCCCCTCTCTCCCCTCTCTCCCCTCTCATCTCTCTCTCCCTCTCTCCCCTCTCTCCCCTCTCCCCTCTCTCCCCTCTCTCCCCTCTCTCCCCTCTCTCCCCTCTCTCCCCCCTCTCCCCTCTCTCCCCTCGCTCCCCTCTCTCCCCTCTCTCCCCTCTCTCCCCCCTCTCCCCCCTCTCCCCTCTCTCCCCTCTCTCCCCCCTCTCCCCCCTCTCCCCCCTCCCCCCTCTCCCCCCTCTCCCCCCTCTCCCCTCTCTCCCCTCTCTCCCCTCTCTCCCCTCTCATCTCTCTCTCCCCTCTCTCCCCTCTCATCTCTCTCTCCCCTCTCTCCCCCTCTCCCCTCTCCCCCTCTCCCCCCTCTCCCCTCTCTCCCCCCTCTCCCCTCTCTCCCCCTCTCCCCCTCTCTCCCCCTTTCCCCTCGCTCCCCCTCTCTCCCCTCTCTCCCCCCTCTCCCCCCTCTCCCCCTCTCCCCTCTCTCCCCCCTCTCCCCCCTCTCCCCTCTCCCCCCTCTCCCCCCTCTCCCCTCTCTCCCCTCTCTCCCCTCTCTCCCCTCTCTCCCCCCTCTCCCCCCTCTCCCCCTCTCCCCCCTCTCCCCTCTCTCCCCTCTCTCCCCTCTCTCCCCCCTCTCCCCTCTCTCCCCTCTCTCCCCCCTCTCCCCCCTCTCCCCTCTTTCCCCTCTCATCTCTCTCTCTCCTCTCTCTCCTCTCTCTCCTCTCTCTCCCCTCTCTCCCCTCCTCCCGGTCCCACCGTTACACGGTGAACATTCACCGTGCCGGCTGCAGGCTGTCCAGCAGTACCAGTGTCGGACGACCACCACCAAGCACCTGAGCTCAGATATCAGAAGGTAGAAACAAAATGCTGGAGTAACTCAGCGGGACAGGCAGCATCTCAGGAGAGAAAGAATGGGCAACGTTTCGGGTCGAGACCCTTCTTCAGACTGCATCAGCGTTCTTGGGGCCTGTTGCCATGGAGCCGGGTACACCCGGGTGTGGTCACGGTGATGGGAACACTTAGGCCTGTTGTCCCCGTGTACACTGGGGGTGCAGTCACAGGGTCCACCTGCCCAGGACCTGGCCTCAGACTGTGCCAGGTGATCCAGGGACTTGCCCACCGACCCCGACTGGCCCTGCAGACTCGCTCCCCCTCCTGTGAGGCAGCAGCGTTGACCCATTACCCTGCAACAAGAGGGATAGTACAACAGCACACAGTGCAGCACAGGAACAGGCCCTTCAGCCCACAATATGGTGCGTAGACAGACTCATCTCCTCTGACTGCATATCCATGTGCCTATCTAAAAGCCTCTTAAGCTGCTGAGTCTCACCCTATAACTGAAGTGCTCTGTAAGTGAATCTCCCCAGTGCCCCTGTTCTCCACTGTGCCTCTGGCCTGAGTAGGAGCCTCGTGCTTCAGTGAGTGGTTCTGTTGTTGCAGGCGGTGGGTTGTGACAACACGCTGGAATCGTTACAGACTGAGGACAAGTGTCTGGAGTGCGGTGGAGACGGAAGCTCCTGTTATAAAGTGAAAGCCACGTTTAACGTTGTGGATTTACCCAAAGGTGCGTTTAATTGATTGACTGAAACAGGCCCCTCGGCTCCTCGG
>CAUPSL010001485.1:0-51874 GCA_963514005.1 Raja brachyura
AGAGGGGGGGAAACTCACCATCTCTGGGTGAACGAGGAGGGAGGACGACTCCTCTTTCGAGTCCGCACGCGCCGGGAGCAGCCGGCCCGCGGTGCATGCTGGGGGCTGTAGTCCGGTGGGAGGAGCCGCCATTGGCAGTAAGTAGGGAGCGGGGATGGTGGGACGACAACTCCCGTCAGCCTGTGCGCTGGACGCGCCTGCGCTGCCGGAGGCGACCGCCGCGGGGCAGGCTGGGGGCTGTAGTACCGCCGCAGGAAGCGGTGACTGGAACTCCCAGCAGACTGTGCGCGGCCTGAGGCGCGAGGGGCGGTGTCGAAGGGCTCCGGGCGCGGGGCATGCTGGGAGTTGTAGTCAACCTGAAGGAGCCGCCATTGGCCACAATCAAAGATCACCGAGCGGAGCCAGGAGGAGATTTGACTACAACTCCAGCAGCCTGCGCGCTGGGTCAACACTCCCACCCAGTGGTGACCATCACAATGATAGGTCCCCAATATTTTATCCCCCACACTTTAATTCATGTTCATAAGAGACTGGACCGAGAGGGAGTGGGGTACAGAGGGAGGCGGAGGGGTAGAGAGGCAGGGGGAGGGGGGTAGAGAGGGAAGCAGAGGGTTAGAAAGGGAGGAGGGAGGGGGTAGAGAGGGTAGAGGGGGAATATGGGTGGAAATGCGATGGAAGATGTTTATCATCTCCAGGGGGAAAATCTGAGTAGAATGTGTGAAAATGGGAAGGCTGTGGCCTAACATTTGGAAGAAAATAGGAATTAACCGGATTGTGCCCAAATGACACACATACACACACACATATATACACACACACACACACATATACACACATGTATACATACACACACACATATATACATACACACACATATACACACACACATATACATACACACACACATATACACACACACACACTTATAGTGGTTAGAGAACTGGCTAGCAGACAGGAGGCAAAGGGTAGGAGTAAACGGGTCCTTTTCAGAATGGCAGGCAGTGACTAGGGGGGTGCCGCAAGGCTCAGTGCTGGGACCCCAGCTATTTACAATATATATTAATGATTTGGACGAGGGAATTCAATGCAATGTCTCCAAATCTGCAGATGATACTGTGAGATATAACTCGTGCTCACAATTACTGCTCAGAGACTAAATCATCGAAACAAGAAATGATTTTTATTTATTTGCGAATCTGCAGAATTCGGGTGCCTCTCCAAATTGAGACACACCAAAGTCAGAACAGTAAAGCCCTTTTATACACACAATTCTACTGGCATAACCTCCCCTTCTGGCTCTCCCCAATCAGAGTACTGAGGTGCACAATCTATAGGTACATCCCCAGTACCTCCCGCATCATACATAGCATGTTCATGATAATGAGCAATTTCTCGACTAGGGGCGTATAACCAATATTCATTTATTGCATTAAGCATGCCCAGTTGCAATTGACCTGGCCTAGTTTTCTCACCTCCAACTGACCCATCTCAGTTTTTTTATATCTGAACTAAAGCTAGTCTCTACTGACAAGGGCCCCTTTCATCCCTAGTCTCTACTGACAAGGGTCCCATCTATCACCCTCCTTCTACGCTACACTATGCTATCCATCCTCACTCAAGGACAGTTGTGATAAACCCACTCCAGCTATGTCAACATCTTCTCCCTGCCTGGCCTCTATCGGTTAGAATCCTGTTTACAAGTTAGAATCTTCGCCTGAATCCTTACAATAGTGGGGTTTAATCACTTCATCCCTCACAATACCAAGCTGGGGGTATAGTTAGGTGTGAGGAGGATGCTTGGAGGCTGCAGGGTGATTTGGATAGGCTGAGTGAATGGGCAGATGCATGGCAGACGCAGTATAATGTGGATAAATGTGAGGTTATCCACTTTGGTGGCAAAAACATGAGGGTAGACTATTATCTGAATGGTGGCAGATTAGGAAAGGGAGAGATGCAACGAGACCTGGATGTCATGGTACACCAGTCATTGAAAGTAGGCATGCAGGTGCAGCATGCAGTGAAGAAAGCAAATGGTATGTTAGCATTCATAGCAAAAGGATTTGAGTATAGGAGCAGGGAGGTTCTACTGCAGTTGTACAGGGTTTTGGTGAGGCCACACCTGGAGTATTGCGTACAGTTTTGGTCTCCAAATCTGAGGAAAGACATCCTTGCCATAGAGGGGGTACAGAGAAGATTCACCAGACTGATTCCTGGGATGTCAGGACTTTCATATGAGGAAAGATTGGATAGACTCGGCTTGTACTCGCTGGAATTTAGAAGATTGAGGGGGGATCTTATAGAAACTTACAAAATTCTTAAGGGGTTGGACAAGCTAGATGCTGGAAGATTGTTCCCGATGTTGGGGAAGTCCAGAACAAGGGGTCACAGTCTAAGGATAAGGGGGAATTCCTTTAGGACCGAAATGAGGAAAACATTCTTTACACAGAGAGTGGTGAGTCTCTGGAATTCTCTGCCACGGAAGGTAGTTGAGGCCAGTTCATTGGCTATATTTAAGAGGGCGTTAGATGTGGCACTTGTGGCTAAAGGGATCAGGGGGTATGGAGAGAAGGCAGGTACGGGATACTGAGTTGGATGATCAGCCATGATCACATTGAATGGCGGTGCAGGCTCGAAGGGCCGAATGGCCTACTCCTGCACCTATTTTCTATGTTTCTATACGCACACATATACATACACACACACATATACATACACATAAACAAGAGAAGAGTTTAAGTAATATAGATAGGTGCAAAATTAGGCTATTCGGCCCATCGAGTCTACTCCGCCTTTCAACCGTGGCTGATCTATCTTTCCCTCTTAACCCCATTTTCCTGCCTTCTCCCCATAACCCCTGACACCGCACTAATCAAGAATCCGCTCCTAGAACTTATGAACTTCTAGTCACTTCTGGGTCCACAATGCATGAAGGCTCGTCATCACCGCTGAGGCAGCAGCTCTACCGCTGCACCACCGTGACGGCCTATTTTATTACCCCGATGTCTGCAATGCCAGATGTAATTGCAGACATCTGTAGAAAAGATGTGCAGATGTAGTCAATGTTGAATCTGTCCATACTGGGGTGGCACGGTGGTGCAGCTGTAGAGTTTCTGCCTCACAGCACCAGAGACCCGGGTTTGATCCTGACTATCGAAACATAGACGCAGAAACATAGAAAATAGGTGCCGGATGAGGCCATTCGACCTTTCCAGCCAGCATTTCAATATGTGATCATGGCATTCATTGTGATCATGGCTGATCGTCCCCAATCAATAACCCGTGCCTACCTTCTCCCCTTATCTCATAGAAACATAGAAAATAGACTGTGGGTGCTCTCTGTACGGGGTTTGTACGTTCTCCCCGATGGCCTGCGTGGTTTTTCATCGGGTTCACTGGTTTCCTCCCACACTCCAAAGACGTGCAAGTTTGTAGGTTAATTGGCTTGGTATGAATGATAATTGTGCATAGGATAATGTTATTGTGCGGGGATCGCTGGTCGGCGTGGACTCGGTTTGCCAAACAGCCTGTTGCCGCGCTGTATCTCTAAACTAAACCAAACTAAGGTCCGTCACAGGTTCCAGTGCGTCCACATCTCGAAACAAAATGTCCTTAAATAGAATCCCAAATTTAATGGAATTTTAAAGTATTTCCTGAAATTTTAAAAATGCTTCCTGCGTGCCATTTGTTGTTGGGTTTTTTTTCGCGGGCACACGTTATCAACACAAAGTAGAACAAGGCAAAGCAGATCTATGTAACTACACCATATCTGCCTGCTTCTGTTACACTCTTGTACAGATCCTAGTGCAATTATATTTGATGCATCTCTTCCCTTCTCTCCCTCAAAATCTCATCTCCCTGTTCGCTACTCCCGCTACATAAACTCATTGATTGCCAGTAAGTTCTCTGAAGGGCCTGTCCCACTTGGCCGTCATTTACGCGACAGGCCGTCTAGAGCGCGTGACGCCATTTGAAGATAGACACAAAATGCAGGAGTAACTCAGCGGGACCCGCAGCATCTCTGGAGAGAAAGAATGGATGATGTTTCGGGTCGAGACTCTTCTACAGACTAGGCTTGTATTCACTGGAGTTTAGAAGGATGAGGGGTGTTCTTATAAAAACATATAAAATTATAAAAGGACTGGACAAGCTGGATGCAGGAAAAATGTTCCCAATGTTGGGCGAGTCCAGAACCAGGGGCCACAGTCTTCAAATAAAAGGGGAGGTCATTTAAGACTGAGGTGAGAAAACACTTTTTCACCCAAAGAGATGTGAATTTATGGAATTCCCTGCCACAGAGGGAAATCACTGGATGGATTTTAGAGAGCGTTGGATAGAGCTCTAGGGGCTAGTGGAGTCAAGGGATATGGGGTGAAGGCAGGCACGGGTTATTGATAGCGGACAATCAGCCATGATCACAATAAATGGCGGTGCTGGCTCAAAGGGCCGAATGGCCTCTCCCTGCACCAATTTTCTATGTTTCTGTTCTATATGACCCGAAATGTCACCTATTCCTTCTCTCTAGATACGTTGACTTACTCCAGCATTTTGTGTCTATCTCCAATCGTCTTGGCCCCGCTCTGGGAGTAGGAGTGCGGGCGGATCTGGACCGCAACGGCCGTGAGCCCCAGGCTGACCTCGGCGATCGCTTGCCTGCTTCTGCTGCTGTTGGAGGTGAGACGTTGCACCGCGCCAGGGTGTCCCACTTAGCCGTCATTTACGCAACAAGCTGGTGGCGTGCGAAGATTTAGTGTGCAACAAAATCCCGGAGAGCTGCGCGATACCGCGCGCAAGTCCACACTCCTCCACGCCTCTCCATGTGCCCGTCCCGCGCTACCCACATGCCCCAGGTCTCGTAAATGACGGCCAAGTGGGACAGGACCTTGAGGCTCTCATAGCTGCACCCGACATCTGCACCATCGAGGCTTCACCCCCCCCCCCCCCATCTCAGTACTGACGATCTCATTCTTTTATTCAATACCACTTGCTCTCCCATCCTGGATTCTGTTGCTCCTCTTAAAATGAAAAAGCCTAAGCCTAAAGGCTGGCCCTGGCTCAATGACACCACCAGAGCCCTAAGAAGAGAGTGCAGAAAATCAGAACGGAAGTACAAATCTGATAAGCTCCAAATTCCCTTCGAATTTCTGAGAAACAATCTTCTCAAATACCAGGAAGCGGTAAAATCTGCGAGAATACAATACTTTTCTGAGCTTATTTCGGAAAACGCTCACAATTCCCAGGTCCTATTTAGTAGTATTACCTCTATCATTTGTCCCGCCCCCAGTACCAGCTTAGCTGGGTCCCCTGCCAAGTGCAAAGAATTCTCTACTTTTTTCACCAGTAAAGTTGAGAACATTAGAACGACTATTTCCCCTCCCAACCGTGACCTAGCTGTCACATTGGTCTGCTCTTCTAAATTAGACTGTTTCCAACCCGTGACTCTATCCCCCCCCTTGTAAAGCTGGTCTCCACTATGAAACCTGCAACCTGCCCCCTTCACGTTGTTCCCACTGCCCTTCTGAAGGATGTCTTTACAATAGCCGGTCCCAGTATCCTCTCTATCATCAACAGTTCTCTGGCCACTGGCGCTGTTCCAACCTGTTTCAAACATGCGGTGGTCCAGCCCCTCCTGAAAAAACCTAACCTAGACTCCACCTTGCCTAGTAACTACAAAGGACAAAGGATAAGGACAAAGGACATTTATTGTCACATTCACGAATTGGTGTAGTGAAATTTGACTTGCCATGCAACACACAGATAAAGATAAGACCCAACACTAAAGAATTAACAATGAACATAAAAACATCCCCCCACAATGGTTCCCACTGTGGGGGAAGGCACAAGGAGCCTATTGAGGCCTCCGCAGTCGGCGCTACGGCGGCCCGATGTTTAAGGCCTTCTCGCAGGGTGTGGGTGCTCCGGCGTCGGGAGAGTCCTCACAGCGGCTTGGGACACCTGGAACGGCCGCTTCCTTACCGGAGTCCGTGGCTTATAAAGCCGACAAGGCTGCGCTGGATGGAGCTCCACAACTGGTGATCTCGCCGAGAGATCCCAGGCTCCCGATGTTAAAGTTCAGCGCTGCCGCCCGCAGCTGGCCACCCCACAGTCCCGCAGCTCCGCGATGTTCACCTGCGGTCTCAGCATTCCGGAGCTCCAGCGCGGCGACCCAGGCAAGGTATCGCCCGCTCCGCTCCCCGATGGTGCTCCAGCGCTGAGCCACCGCCGAAGCCGAGGTTCAGGGCGGCCCCCTCAGGAAACGCCGCTCCAGGCCCGCTGGTAGGCCGCGAGGACGGGTCGACGGTGCAGCCCGGAGAAAAGCTGCCTCTCCGACCAGGTAGGGACCAGGAAAAGCAGTTTCCCCCTCCCCCCCCACCCCCACATAAAAAAGGCTAGGGCTTCAAAAACTAAACACTAAAACTCACAAAAAATAAAAAAAGAAGTTAAAAAACAGACAGCTGCAGGCTGGGCAGCCATACCAACTGGACGGCGCCCCCGAGAACTACAGATCTATATCCAAACTTTCCTGTCAAAAGTCCTTGAAAAGGTAATTCTAGACCAACTAATGCCTTATCTACACCAAAATTCCACCTTGGAAAGTTTCCAATCAGGTTTCAGAGCCCACCATAGCACAGAGTCTGCCTTTTTGAAGTTACACAATAACCTCCTTCTCGCCATCAACTCCGGCGACTGCAATCCTGCTCCTTCTCGACCTCAGCTCAGCATTTGATACAGTCGACCACACCATCCTAATGGACCATCTCCGGAAAGGGGTTGGTATTGATGGCACTGCCCCGAGCTGGTTCGTTTTCGTACCTAAAAAACAGGAGTTTCTCTACTAACAAAGGCAACTCTTTCTCTTCCCCAGTTAGCGTTTTCAGTGGGGTTCCACAAGCCTCCATCCTAGGCCCCATTCTCTTCTCTCTGTATATGCTACCCCTTGACCAAGTCATCCAAAGGCATGGAATTCCTTCCACTGCTATGCAGACGACACACAGCTCTATCTCCCCCTGAAACCCAACAACCGTCTAATTTAAACAGCCCCATGCACTGCAACGATGACTGAAAATGTTGGATGGCACAGAACTTCCTCCAACTAAACAAGAGCAAGTCTGAGGTCATCCTACTCGGCCCCTCGATTCCATCAAAACTATAACAGGCAGCCTTGGAAGCCTAACCTCCTTAGTCAAACCGCACGTCAAAAACCTTGGCGTGATATTTGACTCTGCATTGAAGTTTGACAAGTAGGTCAACTCTGTGGTTTCTTCCAGCTTCGCCCGATAGCTAAAATCAAATCATTTCTCAAATTTGATGACCTAGAAAAAAATCATCCACACATTCATCTCCTCCCGCCTTGACTACTGCAACTCCCTATACACTGGCATCAGCAAATCTTCCCCGTCCCGCCTGCAATTGGTCCAAAACGCCGCAGCGAGATTTCTGACGGTACCCGTAAAAGGGACCACATCACCCCGATCCTGGCCTCTCTCTACTGGATCCCAGAACGGTACAGAATCAACTTTAAACTCCTCTTATACGTATACAAATCCCTTAACAGGCTTGTACCACCCCCCCCTACCCCACCCCCCCCCATCAAAAATATTGTAACCCACCATTCTACCTCCAGGTCCCTCGGGTCGGTCGACTTGGGGCTACTGATTATCCCGCGGTCTAGGTTTAAGCTCAGGGGTGACCGCGCTTTTGTGGTTGCAGCTCATAGACTGTGGAATAGCATCCCTCTCCTCATCATAACTGCCCCCACCATCGACTCCTTTAAGTCACGACTCAAACCTATTTCTACTCCCGAGCGTTTTTGAGCCCCTCTGAGGGGGCGCTGTAAACAGTTTATGTATGCATTGTTAGGTCTGTGTACCATTGTATGTATCAAATTAGTGCCTGCACTGATGTGAAGCACTTTGGTCAACGTGAATATTGCAGTAAACACGGTCGGACCTAATAAAGCGTTTATTCCTTCCAGCCACTGTTGCAAAAAGCCGCAGTTGCCAAAGCCGCAGTTGCAAAAGCCGCAGTTGCCAAATCCGCGGCTGCCAAAGCTACATTTGCAAAAGCCACATTTGCAAATGCCGCATTTCAAAGGCCACATTTCAAAGGCCACATTTCAAGGCCACATTTTAAAGTCTCTGTGTCTCTCTCTGTGCCTCTGTCCCTCTCTGTCTCCATCTCTGCGCCTCTGTGTCCCTCTCTGTGTCCCTCTCTATGCCCCTCTCTGTGTCCCTCTATGTGCATCTGTGTCCCTCTCTGTGCCTCTGTGTCCCTCTCTGTGCCTGTGTCCCTCTCTGTGTCTCTGTGTCCCTCTCTGTGCCTCTGTCTCCCTCTCTGTGTCCGTCTCTGTGCCTCTGTGTCCCTCTCTGTGCATCTGTGTCCCTCTGTCTCCCTCTCTGTGCCTCTGTGTCCCTCCCTCTCTACCCCCCTCCCTCTCTAGCCATGTCTGTGAGTTGGGGGCTATGCGTGAGTGGATAGGGTGGGGCATGGGGTAAAAGGAGTGAATGAATAATATTAATATAATATCAATGGGGGTGGTTAGTGTGTGTGTGTGTGTGGGTGTGTGTGTGTGTGTGTGTGAGGGGTGGTTAGTGTGTGTGTGAGGGATGGTTAGTGTGAGTGTGACACCGCATGCCTCCCACTCCCCTATAAGCCGCGCGTTGAGGGGACGGGAGCCAACGGGTCCCACTTGGTCTAGTATGACAATAAAACCCCCTTGACTCTCCTGATTCCCTCCCTCTCTAAACAAGACTATAGACTCCCTCTCCCCCCTCACCCTCTACCCCATCCTTCCCTCTTTCCCTCTCCCTACCTCCCCTTCCCCCTCCCTCCCTCAATTAAACTACACTGAACTAAACAATACTGAACTAGATTAAAGACCCTCTCTCCCTCCCCCCCCCCCCCTCCCTCTCTCCCGCTCTCTAAACTAAAACTAAATTACACAACATGAGACAAAAGACTTTCTTCCCCTCTCTTCCTTCCTCCCACACTCCCTCCTTCCTCCCCTCCAACCCCTCTTCCTCCCCCCCCCCTCTCTAAAAACTAAATTGAAACACACTAAATTAAACAACACTAAACTAAAGACACTCTGCTCCTCACCATCCCTCACTTTCTCTCCCTCACTCCCCTCCCTCCCTCTCTCGCAAAACTAAAACTACACGGCACTAAACTAGAGTAAAGACCTCCCTCTCTCCCCCCCTCCCTCCCTCTTTCCACCCACCTCTCTCCCTGCCACCCTTGCAATAAACGTCATTCCCTTTATCCTGTATCTACTGTGGACGGCTCGATTGTAATCATGTATAGTCTTTCCACTGAATGGATAGCACGCAACAAAAAAGCTTGTCACCGTTCCTGACAATAAACTCTCATTCCCTCCCTCCCTGTCTCCCTCCCTCCCTCCCTCCCTCCCTCCATCTTTCCCGCCCTTCCTCTCACCCCTTCCCTCCATTTCTCACTCCCCCTCTCTCCCACCGTCTCCCCCTCCCTCCCTCTCTAAACTAAAACTACGCTAAACTACACTACACTAAACTAATCTTCACTGCATGAAAGTAAACTGCACTAAACTAAACTGCACTCCCTCCCTCTATCCCTCTCTCCACCCCGCTCTCTCTCTCTCTCTCTCTCTCTCTCTCACTCTCTCTCTCGATTCTCCAATCCAGGGCTAATCCTATTGAGTTGGGCAGCGGGGTGAAACGTAATCTACAGAGAGGGGAGAGAGGCAAGCAGAGTTTAGTTTAGTTTATTGTCACGTGTACCGAGGTTCAGGGACAGGGGACACAGGATAAACGGAAGAACGGTTAGTGCAAGGGGAGAGAGGGGGGGAGGGAAAGAAGGGAGAGAGAGAGAGAGAGAGAGGGGGGGGAGAAAGAGGGGGTGAGAGAGGAGGAGAGAGAGCGGGAGAGATAGGGGGAAGAGAGGGGGGAGATGTCTGGGCAAACAGCACAGAGGGGGAGAGGGGGGACGGGGAGAGAAGAGGAAGAGAAAGGAATAAGGGAGAGAGAAGAGGGAGAGAGAGGAGGGGTGGAGGGAGGAGAGGGAGGGAGGGGGAGAGGAGGGGGAGAGAGAGGGAGGATTGAGGGAGGAGGGAGGCGGAGAGGGGCAGAGGAAGGCGGGAAGGGGAGAGAAGGGGGAGAGCGCGGAGGGGTGGGGAGTGGAGGGGGTGAGATTGAGGGAGGAGCGAGGAGGAGAGGGGCAGGAGAGGGAGGGAGGGGGAGGGAAGAGGGGAAGAGGGGGATGGGGAGAGGAGGGGGGAGAGGGGAGTGAGGGAGGAGCCAGGGGGAGTGAAGGGGTAGAGAAAGGAGCAGCGGGGAAAGAAGGGGGAATAGGAGGAGAGAATTTAGCCTACCTCACCCACCAAAACACTCGAAAGAACAGCAGAACTCCCTCCCTTCATTCCCGAGGATCGAGAAAGGGGAGTATTACTCCCTCGCTCACGACGAGAACATACTCCCCATTCCTGAACTCCATGTTTAGCCAGGTAAGACACGGGGGGGAGGGGGGGGGAGGGGGGGGGGCGGAGAGAGGAGAGAGGGGGGACAGAGGGGGGAGAGGGGAGGAAAGAGGGGGGGAAGGAGAGAGAGGAGAGAGAGAGGGGGGCCAGAGAGAGAGGGGGGAGAGAGAGAGGGCCGAGATTGACAGGGGCAAGAGAATGGCGGATGGGGAGAGAGAGAAAGGAGGAGAGGGGGGAAGGGAGAATGGGGGAGAGGGAGAGTAGGGGAGCTAGAGGGGGGAGATAAAGGGGAGAGGGAGAGGGGGGGAGAGAGGGGCAGAAAGTTTAGTTTATTCTTACGCTTTTTTGTTGCATGCTATCCAATCAGCGTAAATACTATACAACATTACAATTGAGCCCTCCACAGTGTAAGGAGAGGGAGAGGGGGAGAGAGGGGGGGGGGGGGGATTTAGAGGGAGAGGGGGGGGTAGAGAGAGGGAGGAGAGTGAGAGAGAGGGGGGAGAGTGTGAGGGGACGAGAGGGAAAATGTGGTTTATACCTGGTTTACGGTAGTGGATGCCACATATAAAGGAAGGACCGGTAATGGGAAGGGGTGTATATATGGTGAATTAGGGTAGTTAACTGACACCTTCAACTAGATTAACATCGATTAACAAATTAAAGTATCAACAAAGTGTAATCAACTTAATCCGATATATGTCTGGGCTTGTTATTATGTAAGTGACCTTGGGGGAGGGGGAGGGAGAGAAAGAGGGAGAGGGGGAGGGGGAGGAGGACGGGGAGAGGGGTGTGGGGCTTGAGGGGAGCGGGTTACAGTGACGGGGAGAGGGGGTCTAGGGACCATAGGGGAGGGGGTTAATTTCAAATCAAACATTTTGTTCTTCCCTCCTTCTATGCAGGAAAGAGAACTGGCTCCAGAGGAATTAGAGGGTATGTTTGAAATTGTAAATAAAGTCTCTCTCTCTCTCTGTAACTCTGTCACTCTCTCTGTCACTCTCTCTGTCACTCTCTCTGTCACTCTCTCTGTCACTCTCTCTGTCACTCTCTCTGTCACTCCCACTGTCTCACTCCCACTGTCTCACTCCCACTGTCTCACTCTCTTTGTCTCTCCGTGACCTGCGTGGGTCTTCTCCGGGTGCTCTGGTTTCCTCCCACACTCCAAAGACGTACGTGCAGGTTAATTGGTTGGCTTCTGTAAACTGTCCCTGGTGTCTGGGGAGTGGATGAGAAACAGGAATCACATAGAAATTAGGTGCAGGAGTAGGCCATTCGGCCCTTCGAGCCTGCACCGCCATTCAATATGACCATGGCTGATCATCCAACTCAGTATTCCGTACGTGCCTTCTCTCCATACCCTCTGATCCCCTTAGCCACAAGGGCCGAACATAGAACTAGTGTGAGCGGGTGATCGCTGGTCGGCACGGACTAGGTTGGCTGAAGGACCACTTTCCACGCTGTATCTCCAAAACTCATGGGAAATGTTATGTCAAGCTGGAAAGGGTACAGCGAAGATTTACGAGGATGTTGCCAGCACTCGAGGGGCCTGAGCTATCGGGAGAGGTTGATTTGGCTGGGACTATATTTCTTGGAGTGCACGAGAAAGAGGGGTGATCTTATAGAGGTGTACAAACTCATGAGAGGAGAAGATCGGGTTGACGCACAGAGTCTCTTGCCCAGAGTAGGGGAGCCTAGGGCCAGAGGACATGGGTTTAACATGGAGGTGGGTAAGATGAAAGATTTAATGGGAATCGGAGGGGCAATGTTTCCACACAGAGTTTGGTGGGTGTATGGAACGAGCTGTCGGAGGATGTAGCTGAGGCAGCGACCATCACAACACTTGGACAGGTGCATGGATAGGACAGGTGCATGGATAGGACAGGTGCATGGATAGGACAGGTGCATGGATAGGACAGGTGCATGGATAGGACAGGTGCATGGATAGGACAGGTTTAGATGGATGTGCGTCTAGGGGGCGCTGTCCAGTTGGTATGGCTGCCCAGCCTGCAGCTGTCTGTTTTTTAACTTCTTTCTTTTATTTTTAGTGAGTTTTAGTGTTTAGTTTTTGGAGTCTATTCTTTTTTATGTGG
This sequence comes from Raja brachyura, assembly GCA_963514005.1. The sequence continues at coordinate 12,535 of CAUPSL010001485.1, forward strand.
GGGGGGGGGGGGGAAGGGGGAAACTGCTTTTCCTGGTCCCTACCTGGTCGGAGAGGCAGCTTTTCTCCGGGCTGCACCGTCGACCCGTCCTCGCGGCCTACCAGCGGGCCTGGAGCGGCGTTTCCTGAGTGGGCCGTCCAGAAGCTCAGCTTCGGCAGCGGCTCAGCGCTGGAGCACCATCGGGGAGGGGAGCGGGCGATGCCTTGCCTGGGTCGCCGCGCTGGAGCTCTGGAATGCTGAGACCGCAGGTGAACATCACGGAGCTGTGGGACTGTAGGGCGGCCGGCTGAGGGCGGCAGCGCTGAACTTGAACATCGGGAGCCTGGGATCTCTCGGCGAGATCACCAATTGTGGAGCTCCATCCAGCGCGGCCTTGTCGGCTTCGGAAACCACGGACTCTGGTAGGGAAGCGGCCGTTCCAGGTGTCCCAAGCCGCTGTGAGGACTCTCCCGACGCCGGAACACCAACACCCGGCGAGAAGGCCTAAAACATCGGGCCGCCGTAGCGCTGACTGCGGAGGCCTCAATAGGCCTGACCATGGGTGGACATGGGGATGGGACTGGACTTTGTGCCTTCCCCCACAGTGGGAACCATTGTGGGGGGATGTTTTTATGTTCATTGTTAATTCTTTAGTGTTGTGTCTTATCTTTATTTGTGTGCTGCATGGCAAGTCAAATTTCACTGCACCAATTGGTGTATTATGTGACAATAAATGTCCTTTGTCCTTTGTCTTTTGTCAAATGCGGTAGCTGGGATGGGGCAGGTGGTTGGTGTGGGCAAGTTGGGCCGAAGAGCCTGTTTCTGCGCTATGTGACTGTGGCTCTATGGCTCTGAAATTCAGAGGAAATAAATGTACAGGGAGGCTTCCTGATTGTTTATGTCTTTCTCATTTGGACAGAAATTGGCGAGGCCTTCAGAGAATTTGACACAGATAAAGACGGATATATCAGCTACAAGGATCTTGGGGAATGCATGAGAATGATGGGATACATGGCGACAGAGATGGAACTCTTGGAGATAAACCAGCAGATAAAAATGCGATGTAAGACCATCTACATTCTGTCATAAGATCAGAAGTGTTAGGAGCAGAATTAGGCCATTCGGCCCATTGAGTCTACTGCGCCATATTCATGGCTTATATTCACTGCAATTCAGAAGGATGAGAGGGGATCTTACAGAAACATATAAAATTCTTAAGGGATTGGACAGGCAAGATGCAGGAAAATTGTTCCCCATGTTGGGGGAGTCCATAACCGGGGGCCACAGTGTTAGAATAAAGGGGAGGCCATTTAAGACTGAGGTGAAAAAAAACGTTTTCACCCAGAGAGTTGTGAATTTGTGGAATTCACTGCCACAGAGGGCAGTGGAGGCCAAATCACTGCATGGATTTAAGAGAGCGTTAACCATATAACCATATAACAATTACAGCATGGAAACAGGCCATCTCGGCCCTTCTAGTCCGTGCCGAACACTTACTCTCATCTAGACCCATCTACCTGCACTCAGACCATAACCTTCCATTCCTTTCTCGTCCATATACCTATCCAATTTATTTTTAAATGATAAAATCGAACCTGCCTCTACCATTTCCACTGGAAGCTCATTCCACACAGCTACCACTCTCTGAGTAAAGAAGTTCCCCCTCATGTTACCCCTAAACTTCTGTCCCTTAAATCTCAAATCATGTCCTCTTGTTTGAATCTTCCCTACTCTCAATGGAAAAAGCTTATCCACGTCAACTCTGTCCATCCCTCTCATCATTTTAAAGACCTCTATCAAGTCCCCCCTTAACCTTCTGCGCTCCAAAGAATAAAGACCTAACTTGTTCAACCTTTCTCTGTAACTTAGTTGCTGGAACCCAGGCAACATTCTAGTAAATCTCCTCTGTACTCTCTCTATTTTGTTGACATCGTTCCTATAATTTGGCGACCAAAATTGTACACCATACTCCAGAATTGGTCTCACCAATGCTCTGTACAATTTTAACATTACTTCCCTACTCCTATACTCAATGCTCTGATTTACAAAGGCCAGCACACCAAAAGCTTTCTTTATCACCTTATCTACATGAGATTCCACCTTCAGGGAACTATGCACAGTTATTCCTAGATCCCTCTGTTCAACTGCATTCCTAGTTAGATAGAGCTCTAAGGGCTAGTGGAATCAAGGGAGAGGGGATCTTACAGAAACAAAAAAAAATCTTAAGGGATTGGACAGGCAAGATGCAGGAAAAATGTTCCCCATGTTGGGGGAGTCCAGAACCAGGGGTCACAGTTTAAGAATAAGTGTTAGGCCAACGGGTTACTGATTTTGGATGAACAGCCATGATCATATTGAAAGGCGGTGCTGGCTTAAAGGGCCGAGTGGTCTACTCCTGTACCTATTTTCAATGTATCCATAAGATCATAAGTGGTAGAAGCAGAATTAGGCCATTCAGCCCATCGAGTTTAGTCAGTTGATCTATATTCTATATTCTCCATCCCGAGCCCATTCTCCTAACTTCTCCCCATAACCCCTGACAGCCGTACTAATTAAGATTCTATCTATCTCTGCCTTAAATCCACTGACTTGGCCTCCACAGCCTTCTGCGGCAATGAATTCCACAAATTCACCACCCTCAGACTAAAGAAATTCCTCCTCATCTCCTTCCTAAAACAACGTCCTTTAATTCTGAGGCTATGACCTCTCGTCCTAGACTCATCCACAAGTGGAACCATCGTCTCCACACCATTCTATCCAGGCCTTTCACTATTCTGTATGTTTCAATGGGGACCCCCATCATTCTTCTAAATTCCAGCGAGTACAGGCCCAGTGCCGTCAAATGCTCATCATATGATCCCACTCATTCCTGGGATTGTTCTCGAAAACCTCCTCTGGAGGCAACACGTCCTTCCACAGATAGGGGGCCCAAAACTGCTCACAATATGCGGCCTGACCAGCGGCTTATAAAGCCTCAACATTACATCTCCGACACGCACACACACACACACACACACGCACACGCACGCACACACACGCACACACAGACGCGCACACACACACGCGCACAAACAAGCACACACAAACACACGCGCACGAGCGCTAGCGCACAAGCGCGCACACACACACAGACGCGCACAAGCAAGCACACACAAACACACGCGCACGTGCACGAGCGCACACACACGCACATACACACACACGCACACAGACACACACGCACACAGACACACAGACCCACACACATGCACACACACACACATGGTACACACACACACACGGGCACACACACAAACATGCGCACACGTGCGCACACACACACGCGCACACACACACATACACACACACAGTGAAGCTCCCTCCCTCCGCTCTGCCCCATCTACTAATTGCTCCTTTCTTCCAATACAGTTGGAGGAAGGATAAATATGGATGATTTTGTGGAAATAATAGCACCCAGACTCCTGCAAGAAACATCACAAATGGTTGGGGTCAAAGAACTCAAATGTGCTTTCAAAGAGGTTGGTGTTTCTCTCTCTCTCACCCCCACTCTCCCCCTCCCTCTTTCCGTTCCACCCTCTCACCCCCTCCTCTTCCCCCTCTCTCCTTCCCTCCCCCTCTCTCCTTTCCTCCCCTCTCTCCTTCCCTTCCCCCCACCCCCTCCTTGCCCCCACTATCCTCCTTCTCTCTCTCCCCCTCTCTCCCTTCCACTCTTTCTCTCCCCTCTCTCCTGCCCCCTCTCTCCCCCTCCCTCACCCCCACCCTCCCTCTCCCCCAACCCCCACTCTCTCCCCCCACCCCCCCTCTCTCCCCCATCCCCCCTCCCCCTCTCCTCCCCTCTCTCCTCCCCCTCTCCTCGCCTCCCCCGCCCCCTCTCGCTCTCCCCATTCTGTATTGAAAACTAAAACTAAACTACACTAAACTTAAACAAAACTGTATCTAAACTCCCCCTCTCTGTTGCTCTTTGTCCCTGTTCCTTTGTCTCTGTCTCTCCCTCCTACCCCTCCCCCCGCTCTGTTTCTTTGTCCCTCTTTGTCTCTCTTTCCCTCTCTTCCTCCCCCCCCCACCCCCCGTGTCCCTGTTTCTCATCGTCCCTGTCTTTTTTGCCTCCCCCTCTCCCTTTCTCCCCCCTCTCTCTGTTTCTCATTGTCCCTGTCTTTCCCTCCTCCCTCTCTTTCTCCCCCTCCCCCTCCCCCCATCTCCGTCTCCGTCTCTGTTTCTCTTTGTCCCTGTCTCTTCCCCCCTCTCCCTCCTCCCTCTCCCTACTCCCTCTGTCTCAGTTGGACAGGAACAATGACGGGGTGATATCTGGAAGTGAACTGGAGTTTGCCATCACCGAGATGTTGGGAGAAGAAATCTCAAAAGGAGAGTTGCAAGAAATGATTCGAGATATCGATTTGAACGGGGACGGGATAGTCGACTTTGATGGTAAGTCCTGTCTCTCACACACGCGCACACACACACACACACACACACACAGAGTGAAGCTCCCTCCCTCCGCAGCATCCAGTCACACACCCTCCCAGGGGTCGGACACACACAGGGGTCATAAGATCATAAGAGATAGTAGAATTAGGTAATTCGGCCCATCAAGTCTACTCCGTCATTCAAACATGGCTCATTTATCTCCCCTCCTAACCCCATTCTCCTGCCTTCACCCCATAACTCCTGACACTGTACTAATTAAGAATCTATCCAGTAAGAAGAAGGGTCTCAACCCAAAACGTCACCCATTCCTAATCTGCCAAGATGCTGCCTGTCCCGCTGAGTTACTCCAGCCTTTTGTGGCTATCTTCAGTTTAAACCACCGTCTGCAGTTCCTTCTTACCCAAGAATCTATCTCTGCCTTAAAAAATATCAACTGACTTGGCCTCCACAGCCTTCTGTGGCAAATAATTCCACAGATTCACCACCCTCTGACTAAATCATTTCCTCATCATCTGCTTCTGAAAGGAACATTGTTTTAATTCTACGACCTCTAGCCCCAGACTGTCTCACTAGTGGAAACATCCTCTCCACATCCACTGTATCCAGGCCTTTCACTATTCAGTATGTTTCAATGAGCTCCCCCCTCATCCTTCTAAACTCCAGCGAGTACAGGCCCAGCGCCGTCAAAAGCTCATCATATGTTAACCTACTCATTCCTGGGATCATTCTTGGAAACATTCTGGTAAAGAGTGAATCTCCCTCCGCTCAGTCCAGTCACACGCTCCTCCCGGGGGGGTCAGACACACACATAGTCACAGACATACAGGCACAGAGACACAGGTATACAGACGCACACGCACACATATATACACACACACACGCACACACGGACACGCACAAACACACACACTCACGCACACACACATGCACACACACACACAATCACATATACACACGCACACATGCACAAACACACGGATGCATATACACAGAGACACACACACACAGACACACACACAGACGGGCACAGATACACACATAGATGCAGACACACAGATACAGAACACACACACACTCAGACACAGGGGCAGAGACACATGCACAGAGACACACGTGCAGATACTCACATAGATACACACAGACAGACAGACACACACACACACAGATACACACACACACACAGCCACACACACACACAGCCACACACACACACAGCCACACACACAGAGACACAGATACACAGACACACACACAGATACAGACTCACACAGATACAGAGACACACAGACACGCACACAGAGACACATACACAGAGACACACATGCACAGTCACAAACATACAGGCACAGAGACACAGATACAGACACACACAAACAGATACAGGCACACACACAGATACAGACAGACACACGCACAGAGGCACACGCACACAGACAAACACACAGACACACACACAGAAACACACACACATAATCACAGACAGACGGGCACAGATACACAGACACACACACAGATACACACACACACAGATACAGACGCACACACACACACAGACACAGGGGCAGAGACACATGCACAGAGACACACGCGCAGATACTTGCATAGGTACGCACACACACAGACACACACACTCATAGAGATACACACGCACACACAGACAAACACACGCAGATAAATACACACACAGATACACAGACACACACACAAAGACACGCAGATACGCACATAGATACACACAGACATAGATACACACACGCACGCACAGATGCACACACACACACATGCACAGATGCACACACACAGACACACACACATACACACACATATACACACACGCACAGACGCACACGCACAGATGCACACACATAGACGCACACACACAGACGCACACACACAGACGCACACACACAGACGCACACACACAGACACACACACACACACTCACACACAGACACACACATTCACAGACACACAGAGAGACACACACACACACAGACACAGTCACAGACATACAGGCACAGAGACAGATACACAGACACACACACAGATACAAACACACACACAGATACAGAGACACACAGACACACACGCAGAGACACATATACGGAGACACACATGCACAGTCACAAACATACAGGCACAGAGACACAGATACAGACACACACAAACAGATACAGGCATACACACAGATACAGACAGACACACGCACAGAGGCACACGCACACACACAGACACACACAGTCACAGACAGACGGGCACAGATACACAGACACACACACACACAGACACAGGGGCAGAGACACATGCACACACACACAGATACACACACAAAGAGACACACACACTCATATACGCACGCAGACACACACACACAGATAAATACACAGATACACACACACGCACAGATACGCACATAGATACACATACACAGACACAGATACACACACACACACAGATGCACACAGACATATACACACACACACAGAGATACACACGCACAGAGATACACACGCACACAGATACACACGCACACAGATACACACACACACACAGATGCACACAGACACACACACACACACGCACAGAGATACACACACACAGAGATACACACGCACACACAGATAAATACACACAGATACACACACAAAGATACGCACATAGATACACACACACAGACACACACAGACACATACACACACACACACACACACACACACAGACACAAAGATACACACAGACACACACACTCATAGAGATACACACGCACACACACAGATACACACACAAAGAGACACACACTCATAGAGATACAGACACACACGCAGATAAATACACACACAGATACACAGACACACACACAAAGACACGCACAGACGCACATAGATACACGCACACACAGACACAGATACACTCACGCACAGATGCACACACACACAGACGCACACACGTACAGACGCACACACGCACAGATGCACACAGCCACACACATACACACAGACACAGAGACACACACACACACGCACATACACACACAGAGACACGCATACACACACATGCAGAGACACACGCATACACACACACAGACACACGCATACACATACACGCAGAGACACACACATACACACAGACACATACACACGCAGAGACACACATACGCACACACACTCAGACACATAGATATACACACACGCACTCACAGAGAACAAACACAGACATACAGATAGTCATACACACACAGAAACACATACACCTGCACACACGCAGATACACAGACACAAAGATAGACAAATGGGAACAACATGCATACACAGACAACAAGCACAGGTACACACACTGACACACACAGAGACATACACTCACACTCTCCTCCCGCAGGTCAGACACACACAGAGTGGACCTTCCTCCCACCGCACCATCCCATCAGAAGCTCCATCCCTCACTCCGCACCGTCCTGACACACTCCCTCCCTCCCTATGCACTGTCGCATCACACACACCCACTCTCCCCTCTCTCCTCTCTCCCACCCCCTCTCCCTCCCACCGCACCCTCATCAGGTTCTCCATCCCTCTCCCCGCACCGTCCTGACACACTCCCTCCCTCCATATGCACTATCCCATCACACACACCTCCTCTCCCCTCTCCAACCCCCTCTCTACCCCACTCTCCCCCCCACCGCACCCTCATCAGGTTCTCCATCCCTCTCCCCGCACCGTCCTGACACACTCCCTCCCTCCCTCCCTATGCACTATCCCATCACACACACCTCCTCTCCCCTCTCTCCCACACCCTCTCCCCCACACTGCACCCTCATCAGGTGCTCCATCCCTCACTCCGCATCATCCTGACACACTCACTCCCTCCCTCCATATGCACTGTCCCATCTCACACTCCCCCCCTCCACTCCCCCCCCCTCCTCTCTCCACCCCTCTCCCTCCCCCCTCTCTTCCCCCCCCTCCACCTCTCCTGTTCCCTTTCATAAGTGATCAGAGCATAATTAGTGCATTTGTTCCATCGAGTCACGTCATACACTCCTCCTGGGGTTCAGACACACACAGCATGAAGCACTCTTCGCACCGCCTGCTCTAGCTGCATTTGCTTATAGCCTGTTTTCTCTCTTTCTGCCCAACAGAATTTGTGATGATGCTATCAATCCGTTAGTTCCTTTGTCCAATCCCAAGAATCTGTTCTGTCGAGGGATTTTGTGTGTGGAAGTAATATGAGAAGATATGGCGTGAAAATTGGATCTACAAACCCTTTTTTGCTTGCTGTAACGCAAATTATTCCCAGCTAGAATGCAGAGTCAGAAAATAGACACAGTGCTGGGGTAACGCAGCGGAACAGGCAGCATCTGTGGAGAACACGGATAGGTACAAAGTGCTGGAATAACTCAGCAGGTTAGGCAGTATCTCTGGAGAAAAGGAATAGGTGACGTGTTGGGTCGAGACCCTACTTCAGATGCGAAACAGGTAAGTGTAGTTACTCCAGCACTTTGTACCTTTCCGTACTCACCAAAGATGCTGCCTGACCCGCTGAGTCACTCCAGCACTTTGCACCTATCCTTGTTCTCCAGAATGCTGCCTGACCCGCTGAGTTACTCCAGTTTTTTGTCTATCATCAGTTTAAACCAGCATCTGCAAATGTCAGACATGAACTCAGTATGTGTGTGTGTGTGTGTGTGTGTGTGTGTGAGAGTGAAACACATTGTGACACACTATAATACCCTGTAACACCCAACAACACCCAGTAGCACCCAATAAAACCTACAACACAGTATAAAACACTAAACCACCTTATAACACCCAATAACACAGTAACATAGAAATTAGGTGCAGGAGTAGGCCATTCGGCCCTTCGAGCCTGCACCGCCATTCAATATGATCATGGCTGATCATCCAACTCAGTATCCCGTACCTGCCTTCTCTCCATACCCTCTGATCCCCTTAGCCACAAGGGCCCCATCTAACTCCCTCTTAAATATAGCCAATGAACTGGCCTCAACTACCCTCTGTGGCAGAGAGTTCCAGAGGCCCACCACTCTCTGTGTGAAACAGGCACGTGCCGTGAGTAATTAGTCAGGGTAGGCACTCAGTACTTAAAAAAAATTAAACAGCGCATGCGCAGATTGTTCTCCCCGTTGCATAAATAAATAAATAAAAACAGTGACAATTCAATTCGCCCAAGGCTTCCTAGTCTCCTTTATTCTGAATTACTGAAGGCTGATGGCAGATGGAAAGATGGAGAGATGGTGGGAAAGACGGGAGTACAGGGCATAGTTAAATCAGTTGTATTTTTATTATATAACAACACTTGTTCAAGGGACCAATTGAGGGAACAGTTCCTTTCACAGCGTGTGGAGAGTCTGTGCCAGGGGTAAAGTTGTGCGGAGGGCACGAGTGTTGAGAAGGAGGGTGTCAGGGATACTGCCAGTAACTCACTCACTCACAACTACCGCAGCTCTCCGGGCGCGAAGCCACGCACTGTAGATGGGGATAGAAGCAGCTCGGGGACCCGTCAGCAGAACTGGCCGCCACTTCAGCGCCTTCTGCCAGCCCGCTCACCTTTGACAGTGCTCTCCGTCGGAACACCTGTCACCTGCCGTTCGCCGACTTCGCTCACGACAGCGGCTTCCTACAAATCCTTAAATTCCCACAGCCGAGTAACCTCAATCGCGCTGTCGGAATTTAAGGACACGAGTGAGGCCAGCGAGCGGCAGGAGAGAGGTTTTTAGACGGAGAGCTGCCAGAGGTGAGCGGGGACCGGCAGAAGGAGCTAAGGTGGCGGCTGGTTCCGCTGTCCGGCCCAGCGGCCGCTCAGCCACCCGAGCTACTTCTCTCCCTCCCCCCTCCCCCATCGGCCTCAATGCGGTGGCATTGCACACCTCCATGCAACGAGCGTCGCAAGTGGCAATATCCCAATCCCCTCATTCATAACATTCGTGCCCTCCCCGCAACTTTACCCCGGGCCGGACTCGCCAAATGCTTGGAAAGGAGCTCTCCCCCCACCCCCACACCCCGGAAAATAGAGTATTTAAAAACATAAACACAAAATATACTTACCACATTATTGGTACACAAACTCCATTCTTCTCTGTTTGTTACCTAAGATACACTTAAAATATTGACAAACCATATTTGAAAACCCCGCCAAGAAACTGAAAACCATATTTGAAAACCCCGCAAAGGCAGAATTTCTGCTGCCTTCAGCCCCGCTTGAAACTGACGGCTTCAGGCAGCGCTGACGGCACGTGGGCTGCACAGACCTTCCCGTGTTACAATTGCTGCGGATGAAAGGCACGGAGAATTATGCCTACCTAAGAGATCGATCTCTTACATAGGCATCATTCTCCCATGCCTTTACTATTTATATTTAGTTATGATATAATTTTAGTCAGGGTAGGCAGTGCCTACCTTGCCTACCCTGACGGCACGTGCCTGGTGTGAAAAAAGTTCTTCTCATCTCGGTCCTAAAGGATTTCCCCCTTATCCTTAAGCTGTGACCCCTTGTCCTGGACCTCCCCAACATCGGGAACAATCTTCCTGCATCTAGCCTGTCCAACCCCTTAAGAATTTTGTAAGTTTCTATAAGATCGATACAAGTATAAAACAATATAACACCTATAACACAATATTATATAATTGTATGCATTATAACACACTATGATACAATCTTCTACACTCTAACACCCTAATACACACTGTAACATCCTATAACACACTATAATAAAACATAATACAACAAAACACTCAATACCTCACTCACTATAATGCACTATATCTCACTACAGCTCACTATATGGCACAATAGCTCAATGCAACTCACAATGTGCCTGCTGCAAATCTCACTGAAGCTCACTACAAAAATTATAGCTCACTTTAATACATTATAGCACACTATAACACAATATAACATACTATAATACAATATAATATAATAAGCTATGACATGCTATAACACACTATAGCACAATATAACACACTATTATACAATCCCCAAACTTGAATCGTTGCCCATACGTTTTCACTAGCACTTTGTTCCTATCTGTGACGAACACAAGGAACTGTAGATGCTGGTTCATACACAAAAAGACACAGAGTGCTGGAGTAACATCGCAGGTCAGGCAGCATCTCTGGTCAACATGGATTGGCGACTTTTCAGGCCTGCAGACGGATCGTGACCTGAAAAACGTCCCCTCATCCTCCCGCGCTCCAAAAATTAGAGACCCAGGCTCCTCAATCTCTCCCTGTAGCTCACACCCTCTAGTCCTTTGTGTCTATCTTCTCCACAGATGCTGCCTGACCATTCCCCCCCCCCCCCCGTGTGGCAGGCTCAGTTCTCCCTGAGGGGGGAGAGGGGGAGGATGGTAGAAGCGAGAGGGGGGGGAGGAAGGATGAGGGGGGGAGAGGGGGCGCCGAGCACCCGGGAATCACGTCCAGCTCTCTGCAAGTCTGCCCTGCACCATGATGTCCGCCGCCAATCAGAGGGAGGAAGGCGGAGCTTTTTTGTTATTATACAAATACCTTTATTTAAAAATAAATAAATATACAATTAGTGCAATCAAAGACTGCCTATGGTGACAGTATTGCAAACAAATGATCATAAAATTAATATAACGACAACTTTATCAACAAAACATCCCGTGGCGACCAGCATTCACAGAAGGTCTCCTAAGTCCCCGTGGACACCGCGTGTTCCCTCTCAAGGGACATGCGGGCACGGACGTAGGCCCAGAAAACAGGCAGGCTGTCAACCCTGGTGCGGCCGTCGACCTCCCGCTGCCTGGACCTGCGAATGGCCATCTTCGCCTGGCCCAGGAGCAGACGGACGGGGAGACCCCCCCTCCACCCCGACCTTCTCCCCTCTGTACCGGGTGCCCAAATATCAGGAGTGTGCGGCTACAGTGTAGCCAAAACATGAGGAACAGCCACTTCAGATAGTCGAACAGGGGCTGCAACCTCTCACGCTGCATGTAGACACGGAACACGGTCTCTCCCTCGCAGCAGAAGTGACAGGCGGCTGGCGAGTCGGAGTTTGGCAGGCGGGGCTTGGGGGGCGGAGCTTGGGGCGTGGCTTGGGAGGTGAAGTTTAGGCAAAGAAAAAAACAAACTACAAAGCAAACAGCAAAGTCCAAAGTATTCGGATTAGCTGTGCTTGAAATTGGAGGGTGTAGTAACGCCAACCGACTAGCGGTGGCGCTGTAGGTGTAGGTCAGGCTGCAGATTCACCAATCGACCAGGGGTGGCGCTGCTGACGGCGGTCAGCAGGTCGAACACCGTTTCCGGCCGGCCGCGGTGGCCATTTTTGTAGTCACTGCGGAGGGCATGTTGCAGTAGGCCGCGGGGGACATTTTTGTAGTCGTTGTGGTGGGCATGTTGCAGTAGGCCGCGGTGGCCATTTTTGTAGTCACTGCGGCGGCCATGTTGCAGTAGGCCGTGGTGGCCATTTTTGTAGTCACTGCGGCGGCAATGTTGCAGTAGGCCGCGGTGGCCATTTTTGTAGTCACTGCGGAGGGCATGTGGCAGAAGGCCGTCGGGTCATTTTTCTAGTCGCGGCGGTGGCCATGTGGGAGCAGGCCGCGGCAGTCATTTTGGCTGCCGGCATCGACAGGCCTCGCCCCACCACTGCAGGTAGGGACTTCACCCACTGTCGCCAGTGTAGTCGGAGACCGACTGCGCAGCCGTGCCCTCGGCTAGAAGCTGCCGGGGAATGCGTCGCGGGACAGCCGACTCATGACCGGCCGAGGCACCACCCCGCTGCTGGGCCGGACGGGCAGGCAGCGCCCAGGGATCTTTGGGCAGCCGCCCCAGGTAGGCCTGCCCTTGAGCAGCGGCCGGCGGGGTAATGGGCGGGCCCGCTCTCTCCCTACTCCACGGGCTGTCGGGTGGGCAGTGATGATGCTGGGGGCTGCTACCCTCGCAGCTCCTGGAGGAGATGATGGGGGAGCGGCTGGTGTTTGAGTGGTGGCCAGTGGGGGAGTCGCAGTCTCTCAGCTCTGGTGGTCGGCTCCGGGAGGGTCATGCGGAAGAGCTTGGCAGCTGTCACACAAGTCCGGGTTCGCGCCCTTGACCTAGGGCATGTGGCATCCCGCATGGTTACGGTAGGGCCAGGTTGGCGGCAGCATTGTTCAGCAGGGCTGGGCTGTCGGCTGCAGACATTAAGGGCCTCACGAGGCTGTGTGTGTCGGGAAATCCAAAATCTGTTTTGGAACATCGGGGTCACCAATGTAGAGGCACCGAACGTGGTGAACAAACAGGATACTTTATTCGGGCACAAGAGGTTTATTATACATGCACGTTGGTCCTCTAACACAATGTTGTTGTTGCTGTTGCAAGGCTGATGCCTCGTGGGCTCCAGCTGAGCCCCTGCTGAGGTGGAACAACATCATCCCAAAGAGAGGAGAGAGCTGGTCAGCTGGAAGTCAGAGAGAGAGAGAGAGAGAGAGAGAGAGAGAGGTCGTGTTTTCTTCTCAGCTCTGCAGTTGAGAAGGATTGGAGCAGCCTTTCCAGGATTTTGCCGTTGGAGAGGGCACAGACCCAGGGGGGCTTCATAGTTCAACTTATTGTTGGGCTGTTGAAGCTTTTCTCTGGTCTGGGGAGCCTCCATCTGTGTGAAGATTCCTGAGTTTCTCCACATTGTCGAGGGTGCGGTTGGCGTTGGCGGATTGCCAAGAGTGCCTGTGATCTCCGTGGGCTGAAGTTGTGCGGTGTCTTTGTCGTTTTTGGCTCCGCTTCTCTGCCCTAAAGTCATTTTGCTCAGTGCGGCTGCCTGGCTTAATGTGAAGAAGGTACTTTTGCGTCCAGCGCGACTGGGATCGAGTTTCCCGTAAGCTGCTCTTGGCTGTGGATGAACCTGGGGACTTTCCTGCTTCAGCTGGAGGTTTCTGTTTTCTGCTGCCTGTCTTTGACTGTGACTGTCTCTGGGACTTAACTTGGAGCTGTGCTGCTGAGGTGCTTGGAGCTGGTTTGTGCCTCTGTGAGGATGGCGATGGAAGGGGCGCGGCCGAAGGTCCGGACCTACGCAGCGACGGCATCAGTGGCGGGTGCGAGGCCATCTGAGCTTGAGCCTCATGTTGACTTGGATGGGGACAGTTTTGGTATTTCTGTTCAAACTGGGCCTATGATGTCTAGGGGGGTAATTACGAAGGCCATGAATGAACTTCTTGGGAGGGGGGCTATTGTCTCTTCTGAGCTCGAAAGGGGAAAGGTGGAGATGATACTTAAGACCCGGGAGTGTGTGGCCCGAGCGTTGGAGGAGGGGATCTCAGTGGGGGGGGTCCACGTACAGGTGGATCCGTGGGTATCCAGGGTGAGACCGGTTCTCCTGCGGAGCTGCCCCACTTATTTTTCGGATGCAGTGCTTATTCCACACCTGTCCAAGTTTGGGGAGGTGCGGTCTAAATGTTTTCGTCTCTTGCATCCCGGGGGGGACCCGGAGGAAAAAGGGGTCTTCAGTTTCAAGAGGAGGGTGTTCATGAAGGTGGGTGAGGGGGATGGTGCCGAGGGGAGTTTTGAGGTGGTGCATAAGGGTGTACCCAGAACCGTGCGTTGGAGTTGGGGAAAGGCACGGTGTCATGCGTGCGGCGAATTTGGACATCTCCGTAGGGAGTGTCTTTTTCGCGGGGGCACTGCTAGAGGTTCTAGTGTAGTGGCCCAGGAAAGCGCTGCTGGCCCATCTGGGGTGGCTGGTCAAACCTCAGCGGCGCGGGGTGGTACTGCTGACCCGGCTGAGGTTGCCAGTTCTGCCTTGGTGACCCGGGGCGGCAGTGCTAAGCCTTCTGGGTCCAGAGGTTCCGCTTTGGGGACCCTGGGCAGTGAGAGCCCAAGCCCCCCACGTCCCCTACGTCTTGCGCCTGTGGCGGTGGATGGAGGTGGGGCGCAGGAGGAGGGGAGTGTTGAGGGGGGGTTTTGGGAGAAGCAGGGGAAGCATAATAAGAAGAAGGAGAGGGATAGGGCTGCCCGAGCGAAGAAAGTGCAATCGGGTGAGTTTGGCTCCAGTGTGGTGCAGACTGCACCTGCTGGGGCCCAGGGGGGAGTTGTGGTGGCTCGGAAGGGGGGAAAGAAGTCTAAACGTGTGGGTGGCAAAGTGGTTGGGGGTAATGTGGAGGCGGATGACCCTTCCCTTATGGAGGTTACCGCACCTCCGCATGCGAGTGGGACTAAAAGGAGGCATTTGCCTGGTGAAGAGGAGGAAGGGCGTGGGTCCAGAGCGAAGGGGATGTCTTTCTCCGGGCTTTCCACCACTGAGGTGGCTGAAAGTGGTCTTGACCCGGTGTCTTCTGGGTCGGTGGTTGGGCCTTCTCTTCATGGATCTACAGCGGGTGTCACCGGACTGGGTGCTGAAGTTGATTCCGGTGGAGTTGTGTCCACTGGGCGGGAGTCTGTCCCTTCATCTCAGGGGCCCTCTGAGGGAGTTATCTCGGCGGATGCTGTGGTTAGCTCCCTTGGGTGTGTACCCTCTGGGTCGGATGAGGTCCCCTCGTTTCAGAGGCCTACTGAGGGTGCTAGCACGGTAGGTGACGTGGTTGGCTCCTCTGGTAGTGTGCCCTCTGTGACGGGGGATGTGCAGAGTCAGGATGAGGGGGGAGTTTCGGGGGTGTTGTCGTTCAAGTCTGTGCTCCATATCAGTGCCAGTGGAGGTGCTGGGGGGCGGGATGCCTCACCGGATGAGTTGTCTGGGGTGAGGTTAATGGCAGGTGGTGATTCTCTGGGTGATGCCTGTGGAGAGGGCACTCTGGATGATGTGGAGGTCAGGGCTGTTATGGGACGTGATCCTCTTTCAGACTCCGAGGGTGCCAGTGTTCCACAGGCCCTGGGGATGCCTCTTGTTGTTGCTTCCCCAGGCCCGGAGGAGGAGGGTGATGGTAGCGGGCAGGAGCCCAGCCATTCAGAGGGCTGCGAGTCTCAGGTAGGGGTGTTGGGACCCACCCCCAGCATTGATCCGGGTGGTCGTGTCATGGCTGTGGAGGAGGATAGCGATGCGGCCAGTGGGGGGGGCTCCGAGAGTGTTGTGTCAGACAGTTCTGGTCTTTCTGAGGTTGTTGATTCAGGTGCGAGCGGGTTGGCTGAGAGCCCAGACTCCAAGGCCGTGTCTGAGGCGAAGCTTATTGTTGAGGTGCGAGAGTTCTTAAAAATAAGTCGTGCTCCCAAAACATTATGGTGGGCCATTACAAGGAGATGGGAGGATTGGCTAGATGTGCGGGAGAGTCTCGAGGCTATCCTTAGTAACAAGGATAGTGGTCTTTCTGACTCGGATTTGGGGCAGTTTTGGGGTTTGTTGAAGGTCCTCAGAAAAGGACCTCCTGTGACTACAGGGAGTGTGAGGGTCACAATCTAATGTGTCTACACATTCACAGTAGCTACATTAAATTTAAATGGGAGTAGAGCGAGTTTTCGAAGATTTCAGCTCTTATCAGCCCTAAGGGAGGGGAGATTTGCAGTTTGTTATCTGCAAGAGACACATACCGTTGCTAGTGATGAACCTACCTGGCAACTGGAGTGGGAAGGGAGGGTTTATATGAGCCATCTCAGCTCAAATTCGAGTGGGGTGGCTTTTCTGTTGGCCCCAAATTTTCTGCCAAGCATTTTAAAAGTGCAGGAAGTGGTGCCAGGACGTTTGCTCCATCTGGCCGTGAGCCTGGATGGCATGCCGTTGCATTTCATTAACGTGTATGCCCCTAGCTCCGGCACGATGCAGGCCGGCCTGCTTCGGGAGGTGAATGCTCTGTTGGGCACTATTGATAGGGGAGAGTGTGTCTTCCTTGGTGGGGACTTTAATTGCACACTTGAGGTGCGGGACCGTTCTGGTACTCAGTGTGCGCCTGCTGTAGCGAAGAAGCTGAGAGGCTTGATTGACTCCTTTGAGTTGGTTGATGTTTGGAGGGACCTTCACCCTGATTCCACTGCTTTTTCGCGGAGGTCTGAGGGCGGTGGTTCCCGCATTGATCGGTTTTATATTTCCCGAGCGTTTGTTTCCCGTGTCTCAGCGGCCTCAATGCGGCTGGTGCCGTGCTCGGACCATTGTCTGGTGCGTGTGGATTTCAATCCAGCGTGCGCTCGGGCTGGGTCCGCGTACTGGCACTTTAACAACAGGCTGCTGGAGGATCGGTGTTTCCGGGAGTCATTCACTCGGTTTTGGGTGAAGTGGAGAGAGAGGCAGAGGTGCTTCTCTTCCCTTAGGCAGTGGTGGGATGTGGGTAAAGCTCACATCCGTCTCTTTTGTAAGGAATATACATGGGGGTCGACTGGGAGGCGGGACTCAGCGGTCGAGAAGCTGGAGAGGGAGATACAGGACGCTGAGTCTCGCCTGGGTCAGTTTGGTGAAGACTCCAGCGAATGGGGAGAGTTTCAGAGGAAGAAGGAGGTTTTGAGGAGTCTGCTGCTTGAGCGATCTCGAGGCGCTTATGTGAGGTCTCGGGTCCAGATGCTGCACGAGCTGGACCGAGCGTCGCCTTTCTTTTTCTCTTTGGAGAAGGGGCGGGGAGCTCGAAAACAGCTCGTGGAGTTGCTTGCAGATGACGGCTCCTCTGTCACTGATCCAGAGAGGATTAATGCCTTGGTTAGGTCCTTTTATGGGACCCTGTTCTCTGCGGAAGGATTCAGTGTGGAGGCTCAGAAAGATCTGTGGGAGGGTCTACCGGCCGTAGATAGGGGGGAGGCTGATCTTCTTGATGGCCCCTTATCTTTGGAGGAGTTGACTTGCGCCTTGCATCAGCTCAGGAGGGGTAAGTCCCCCGGGCTGGATGGGTTGACGGTGGAGTTTGTTAGAGCATTCTGGGACGTCCTAGGGGGTGACTATATGTTGGTTTTGGGGGAGAGCCTGGCGACTGGAGTGATGCCTCTCTCGTGGCGTAGGACGGTTGTTGTCTTGCTGCCTAAGAAGGGCGAACTCCGTTTGTTGAAGAACTGGCGTCCAGTCTCTCTCCTTTGCACAGAATATAAAATTTTTGCACGGGCAATGGCAAATTGCCTGGGCTCCGTGCTGCATCAAGTGATTCATCCTGATCAATCTTATACAGTCCCTGGCCGGTCCATCCAGGATAACATCCACCTGGTTAGGGACCTGATTCATTTAGTCCAGGGTACTGGTGAGTCAGCTGCTTTTCTGTCTCTTGATCAGGAGAAGGCTTTTGATAGGGTAGAGCATGAATACCTATTTGGGACGTTGCATGCGTTTGGGTTTGGACCACACTTCGTGGCCCGGGTCCGGCTTTTGTACGCTGCGGCGGAGTGTCTTGTAAAGGTTAATGGCGCGGTGCTATCTCCTTTTCATTTTGGGAGGGGGGTCCGCCAGGGGTGCCCTATGTCGGGTCAGTTGTATTCGGTCTGTGTGGAGCCGTTCCTGTGTCTTCTTCGGAGGAGGTTGACAGGCCTGGCCCTACCTGGCCCGCGGGTTGAGGTGATTCTATCGGCGTATGCCGATGACGTACTTCTTATGTTCACTGATCCTGGTGACCTGCGGAGGATGCGTGACTGCCAGGAGATATTCTCGGCTGCATCTTCTGCTAGGATTAACTGGAGTAAGTGCTCTGGACTTTTGGTGGGTCAGTGGCGGGTAGACTCCCTGCCGGAGGAGATGGCATTGTATGCGTGGAGTACCACGCACCTCCTCTATCTGGGGGTGTACCTGAGTCCCACTGAGGATGTTTGGCCGGCAAACTGGCAAGAGTTGGAGACGAAGGTGGTTGCTCGGCTGGGGCGCTGGTCAGGCCTGCTTGGAGTTCTCTCCTTTCGGGGGAGGGTGCTGGTCATAAACCAGCTGGTGGCCTCTATGTTATGGTACCGGCTGGCTACTCTTGTCCCGCCCTCTATATTTGTAACTGCTATACAGAAGAAGCTGGTGGATTTCTTTTGGGGAAATAGGAAGCATTGGATTTCCGCGGCGGTCCTGAGTCTTCCGTTAGAGGAGGGCGGCCAGTCCTTGGTGTGCGTGCGCACCCAGGTGGCGGCTCTCCGTCTCAGGACTCTGCGGAGATACATGTATGTAGAGAACCCTCCCAGATGGCACGCTCTGGCCACGTATTTTTTTCGTCAGGGTCGTTGCCTAAGGGGGGTCTCGCGGCTCCCGGTGGCGGGTGTCAGTCGACCCGCTCTAAGGGGCTTGCCTGTTTTCTATAGGGATGTGTTAAGAGTGAGGAATTTGGTGGTGTTCAGCCAGAGTGTTGTTCCACGAGGAGAGGGGGATGTTGTGGCTGCGGGTGTGGCTGGTCCTCATCCTGTCATGGTGGTTGTCGAGGAGAGGCGCGAGCCTAGAGTGGTTCAGATAGAGCTTACCCCTGCTCCGTCAGATCTGCTTATCGGGCCTAGGCTTCGGGATATTTCTCGGCCTCCGGCTCCGCATAATCTGAGCTGCCTTTCTGAGATGACCAGCATGCCATTTTGTGATGCAAGGAGACGCGCACTGTACAGGATGCTCCTGCACATTCTGAACCACCGTGCCTTCGTCTCCCGTCCTGACTCACCATGGAGGACGGTGTTACCATCCGAAGGCGGCGGGGGGCCCCAGTGGGGGTCCTTCTATAAGGGAGTTGTACCCCTTTATATTGGGGACCTGGGGTGGAGAGTGCTGCATGGAGCGGTGGTTTGTAATAAACTTTTGAGTCGGTTCACGGGCTCGTCTGCCGCATGTATTTTCTGCGGAGAGGAGGAGACCGTATTCCATGTGTATATGGAGTGTGTGAGGTTACTGCCCCTGTACCAATATCTGAAGGGGCTGTTCCTCAAGTTCTGGCTGCATTTTAGCCCCACAATCCTGGTGTTTGGACACAAGGCGGGGAGTGGGGAGAGCCGAGTGTGGGGGGGGGACTTACCTGTCGGTTTGCTCCTTGGCCTGGCCAAGATGGCCATTCGTGGGTCCAGGCAGCGGGCGGTCGACGGTCTGGCGAGAGTCGGCTGCCTGCCCCTCTTTCGGGCCTACGTCCGTGCACGTGTGTCCCTGGAGAGGGAACACGCGGTGTTCACGGGGACTCTGGAGGCCTTCCGTCAGCGCTGGTCGCCGCGTGGGGTTGAGGCGATTATAAATGAATGTACTGCTGTACTACAATGATCTGTTCATTATAGTGTGATTTTTGATTGTGTTTTGATGTGTTGTATTTTATGATTTGTGTTGAATAAAGTTTTTGAAATGGAAAAAAAAAAAAAAAAAAAAAAAAAAAAAAAAAAGAGAGGGAGGGTCTTTCGGGGGTTCATTATATATACCAGGACACACCCCTATACCCGTGAGATCTTATAATAATACATTTTATTTATGGGCGCCTTTCAGCAATCTCAAGGACACCTTGCCGGTTAAAACAAGTAAATTACAGACATATAAGCAAAATGAAATAAAAACAAGAAGGGACAACAATACACATTTTCGAAGAGAGTGCAGCGGCAGCCAGTCTTGCCAGCGTTCACTCTCACTTCTGACAACCATCTTGGAAACAAAACAATCAAATACATATTTTAACATAAACATTATTTTGCCTACTTGGTGGACGTTCAAGTCATTTCCCTTAGTTCTTCCTCGGCAGGGGGCCTCGAGCCCATTGACGGGACGGCCTTGACTATCGTAGCCGGCAGTGTTCGGGCCCTCCACGTCGAGGCAATCCGCTCCCGCATCAAGGGGATGTCAGCTCCCCCGTGCCGGGCGATCGAACCTCGCGTCGGGGCTGGACTAACCTGCGGCGTTGGAGCTGCCGACGCGGCCTCACCCGAAGACTGCAAGCCCTTAGTGTTGGTTCCGCGGTGGTAGCGATCCCAGGCAACGGATTAGCTCCGATGTTATGTCACGACATTCTAAGGAGGCTTCCAGCTGCAGCGATGATAGGCCGCAGAGCCCGGAGAATGTGATCCAAAAAATAATCACATCTCCGGGAAGGTAGGAACTTGAAAAAATTGTTTCCCCCAATCCCCCCCCCCACATAAAACAAACGGAACATTAAAACAAAACTTTTAACAAACTAAAAAATAACAAAAAGAGTGGAAGGACTGCCGGATGGGGTGCCATCTCCACACTCCCTTATCCTTGCCATTGCCCAGTCACGTGAGCCTACCCCCGACTGCTAAGGGTTCGTGTAGCTAGTGGCCCACCCTCCGGGTGCCGCCACACTATCACACCTTGGGGAATATAAATTGACCTATGACAGAACAAGTATCTGCTGCATTGGGTCTACCAGACCCCCTAAATGGGCCCTTGGGCCAATCTAGGCTAGCCTAGATGTTAAAGGTACCAGCTAAAATCAGGTTTAGATGATCAATCACAGCCTAGGAAATACAAAATGACACATGCAAGAATGATAATCCATTGCCTTGGCCTTACCAGCCCCCCCCCCTCCCCCCGTAATAAATCCTTGGGCCCAAGTAGGCTAGTCTAGCTATTATAGATATGAGCTGAACCAGGTTTATATGATCAACCACAACCTTCAGCTAGTGAATACAAAGTGACTCATGTAAAAAAATTAACCACTTTATCGACCATTTCCATAACAACCCATTTCAATGAGAAAAGAGGGACAAGCTCTCCTTAGTGGCAGCCAAACAATATATCAAGATCGGACGTTTTTACAGTAAAGAATCACTGTTTACGGCTGTTTGAGGTAAGTGTTTTACTTTGCTACATAGTTATAGTTTGCTATTATAATACAGGGATATCATGCATGATTCAGTTATTGTGTTCAGTTGATAATTTACGTTAAAACCAATGCCATGGGGCAATGCCATGCCCAGAGCACACGGCCTGCAAAGAGGTACAATGACTGAAACGTGGTTAGGATCAAGTATCAGCAAGTGCATATAAAAGCCCTGTGAAAATTGTGCAATAAACTATGCTATATAGGCCTACATACAATTTAATGCTGGAATATTATGTTATTTGATGGTGATTTATCTTAAATAGGGATGGACTTTAATTTGATAAGCTTACCGAGTCATCTCCTGTCTTTAAGAAAAACTACGTTAAGCCATATCAGGCATCCTATAGTATGGACATAATTACAATATCAGTAGGGATGCAGTCAGTGTATGCTTAAAATATTAAACTCAATAATGTTGTTTATTGTCAGGCTCAATTTGTGCCATTACAGGATGTTTTATCTGTGGCATGGTCAGCAAATACTTTGAAGATACTTGTTCTGTACTTTAGATTCATTACATTCAGTCTCGTGTTTAAAATTGTAAGTATGAATTTTGGAACATTTGCAATATTTACTTACCATATATCACAGTGGAACATTTGCAATATTTACTTACCTTATATCACAGATCAAGAAGATAATTGTTACAATAATGTTAATTTTTTAGTGATTCATAAACTGATAATTTGTTATTTATGGTTGTTTGGTTTACCACCCTGAACCAAACTAATAAAAAAATACTTTGATGATCTAGGTTTTTAAAGTTTTCTACATTCAAATGGGGGAACAAGTTTTGAACGAGTATTTTTAGTCCACATTGTTCACCCATTAAAGAGCTATTTTGTACAGTTCAGGTGAGTATTATCCTGGACAAATGACCAAACCTACCTAGTACTAGTAGTAAGACAATGTACATGGAGGGTCCTGTAAACTGTAATAATGATTTACCATTCCATTACACTACTGGGAAATCATGGCACGCAATGAGCTAGAAATAAATGCAAAAATGAGCATTTTGGGGCATATTTGTGATTTTTCTTAACATGTCAATGCACAACCTACTAAATTTTCCACATGATTATGAAGATCATATCATCTATATTAAAACATATATAAAACTTAGAAAGAGTTATCAGGCTAATTGTTTTCTCATTGCAAAAAATGTCCCAGCTGTTCATCTTTTGCCAATTTTGCTAATGACAACTTCAGACTGCTTTTGGTGCAGACTGGGGGTTACACAAAAAGCTGGAGAAACTCAGCGGGTGCAGCAGCATCTAAAGAGCGAAGGAGATAGGCGACGTTTCGGGTCGAGACCCTTCTTCAGACTGGTCAGGGATCAGGGAAACAAGAGATATAAACAGTGATGTGGAGAGATAAGGAACAATGAGTGAAAGATATGCAAAAAAGTATTGGTGACAAAGGAAGCAGGCCATTGTAAGCTGTTTGTGGTGTGAAAATGAGAAGCTAGTGCGACTGGGGAGGGGGGGGGGGGGGGGAAGATGGAGAAGGAATGTCAGGGCCAGAGGGCTGAGGGAGAGGTGGGGGGGGAGGCAGTCTGGGTTAACAGAATTGAGAAAATTCAATGTTTTGGTGCAGACTGTTTGTTTTGAAATGCCACATCTAAGAACTAAGTAACGGTGGACCCAGTTTTCTTTTCAGAATTATTCTCAGGTAAACATATTGAAGTACAAAATATGCTACACAATTTGGAGTTAATATCTTTTGAATTTAAGGGTTTAAAGGTCTAATGTACGTATGTAACAGGGGTAGGGTTAACATTTGAGTCTGTAATTCTTTAATGAATCATTCCTTACACAAGTACATGAATAATAAACCTTAAACATACATTGGACCATATAAAATTGAGCTTTGGACCACATGTTTGCCATCGGGCTAAAAGTTTGCTTTAAGTGATCAATCACACCTTGGGGAATACAAAATGACCGATGCCAGAGCAATTATCTGCTGCCTTGTGCCTATCAGACCTCCCCCTCCCCAAGTTGGGCAATTAAGGGACTATTTGGGGAGTCTCGTAAGACCAAGGCATCGGATTATTATTCTGGCATGGGAGATTTGGTATTTCCTAGGCGATGATTGATCATCTAAACCTGGTTTTAGCTGGTACCTTTAATATCTTGGCTAGCCTAGATGGGCCCAAGGGACAATTTAGGGGGTCTGGTAGACCCTCGGCAGCAAGATAATTGTTCCGTCATAGGTCATTTTATATTCCCCAAGGTTTGATAGATAGATCATTTAAACTTGGTTTTAGCTGGCACCCACAATATCTAGGCTAGCTTAGTTGTACAGCAGGGTCTAGCAGGGTATCCATTTTTGGGCTGCCTTGTACCTGTAGTGAAGCGGACTCTGTCTGGCATAGCCCATTTTGGTCTCGATTAACTCAACTTGTTCATTTGGCATTATTTTTGAGTGGTACCTTGCTTATCTATATCCTAGCCCTTTTTTTTAGGTCCTTGGTGTAGTGTCTGGCGGGCCTTTTGCAGTGGGAAAAATGGCTGCCGTTTGTGTGGTTGACATAGGCGTGGCAGTGGGCACACCATGGTAGTGGATTTAAGGGGTACCTCACTTATCTATTTAGCACCCATTTTATGGCCCCTTGTCTACACGCAGTGGGTGGTACCCGGCAGACTCCCAATTCCGTTCATTTCAGGTGACCCCCTACACACTCCCATAGTCAGACATTGGTACCTAGGTTGTCCAACTTAAAGCCTCTGGGCTGAAGGTCTAGAATGCCCCAGCACTGCCTTTGAAATCAAACCATCACAATTGTGCACGATCAGTCAGCATTATCCTTTTTTAAAAATAAATCGACGAAAGCATATCATGTTAAAGTTATTGAGACAATTTATTGTCACACGCACCAATTAAGATAGTGATATTTGAGTTAACATACAGCCATACTAAGTAAAAAGCAACAAGACACACAACCACATAAAATAAAATTTAACATAAACATCCACCACAGCAGAACCAACGTTCCTCACTGTGATGGAAGGTAATAAATTTCAATCATCTTCCCCTTTTGTTCACCCGCGATCGGGGCTGTTGAACCCTCCGCAGTCGCCGCTCGCTGCCGACACACTACATAAAAGTCCCTTTAAACTTCCATGATCCAAAGACATCCTCATGAAGAAGGCCTATGCTTGGACAGCTATCCAGCCAGACGATGCGAAAGCATTGTGGGAGTTTGCGATATTCCTTGGAAGTATGAAGAATGAAACATCTCAACCACATGCAAGAAATTAACGTTGTTAGTAATATGAAAATTATCACTCTAAAACTGCCCTATAGACATAGAGAAAAGCAGAGGGATAAAGCTGGTCTGTTAGAGGAAAATGAGAATTGAGAGGCCATGCTTCCTGATCTGGTGAACTTCATAGAAAAGGAAGTACGGTTCATGTCAAATTTATGCTGTGAGAGTATTCAATATCCTAAACCAATCGCAACTGTAAAAGGTTCTACCTTTTTCCAAAACAAAAGGAAGATCAGGACCTAAGGGAAGTAGTTTTGTTACTGCTGTAATACCTGCAGAAACGAAAGGCGAAAAGGAAGGAGATACATCTACTGTCAAGCCAAAATGGTTCTGCTTGTCATCCAGCGAGAAGACAGAGGAATGACGAAGAGATGGCCCACAAGGGGAGGGCCTGTCGATGAACTTGCATCCCATCCCAAGAATGGACACCACATTCTCGACAGGACCAAGGAGGGCTTGTAATAGGACCATTTCTCCATCCGTTTCCCACCAAGGGTGGCTAACAAGATGAGTTCTACCGGCACTTTGGAGGGGAATGGTCAGGCGACGTGTCGGGTCTGGACACTTCTTTGGACTGATGGAGTCGGTGGAGAAAGCTGGAAAAAAGAGATGGGGTTGGGACAGACTCCAGGACTTGATTAGGCAGCGGGGGGGGGGTCTCCTTAATTTGGAGAATTAAATGTTCTTGTCATTGGGCTGTAAGCTATGAGGTGCTGTTCCTCCAGTTTGAGTGTCACCTCACTCTGGCAATGGAGGAGTCCCAGGACAGAAAGATCAGTGTGGGAGTGGGAAGAGGAATTAAAATGGTTGGTAACCTGGAGATCCAGCAGGCCTTGGCGGACCAAGCGCAAGTGTAGGGTGAAATGCACGCCTAGTCTAGACACAAGGAACAGCAGATGCTGTTTCACAAAAAGAGACACAATCTCCTGGAATAACTTGTACCTCTGGAGAACATGGACAGGCAACATTCGAGGTCAGGACCCTTCTTCAGACTGCTTGGTGTGGGGGTGGAGAAAGTTGGAAAGGAGAGGTGGGAGTGGTTGCGTTAGTTTCCCTTCGCTCCACAGATGCGGCCTGACCCACTGAGTTCCTCCACCGCTTTAGAGGGAATGGACAGACAACGTTTTTGAGTGAGGACCCTTCTTCAGACTGACTGGAGAGGGTGGGTGGGAGAAGCTGGAAAAGAGGGATGGGGGCTGGACAAAGCCTGGCAAGTGATAGGTGGACACAAAGTGCTGGAGTAACTCAGCGGGACAAGCAGCATCTCAAGAGAGAAGGAGTGGGTGATGTTTAGGTTGAGACCCTTCTTCAGAAGTACTAGGTGGATATAGGTGAGGGAGACACAAGAAACTGCAGATGCTGGAATCTTGCATAGAACACAATTTAGATAGATGCACAGAATCTCTTGCCCAGAGTAGAGGAATCGAGGACCAGAGGACATGGGTTCAAGGTGAAGGGGAATAGATTTAATAGGAATCTGAGGGGTAACATTTTCACTCAAAGAGTGGCAGGTGTATGGAACAAGCTGCCAGAGGAGGTAGTTGAGGCTGGGACTATCCAAATGTTTAAAACAGTTAGACAGGTAACATAGAAAATAGATGCAGGAGGAGGCCATTCGGCCCTTCGAGCCAGCACCGCCATTCATTGTGATCATGGGTGATCGTCCCCAATCAATAACCCGTGCCTGCATTCTCCCCATATCCCTTGCTTCCACCAGCCCCTAGAGCTCTATCTAACTCACTCTTCAATCCATCCAGTGATTTGGCCTCCACTGCCCTCTGTGGCAGGGATTTCCACAAATTCACAACTCTGGGTGAAAAAGCTTTTTCTCACCTCAGTCTTAAACGGCCTCCCCTTTATTCTAAGACTGTGTCCCCTGGTTCTGGACTCGCCCAACATTGGGAACATTTTTCCTGCATCTAGCCTGTCCAGTACTTTTATATGTTTGTATAAGATCCTCCCTCATCCTTCTAAACTCTAGTGAATACAAGCCAATTCTTTTCAATCTTTCCTCATATGACAGTCCCGCCATTCCAGGGATCAATCTTGTGAACCTACGCTGCACTACCTCAAATTAGGAGACCAAAACTGTACACATTACTCCATATGTGGTCTTACCAAAGCCCTATACAACTGCAGAACCTCTTTACTCCTATACTGAAATCTTCTTGTTATGAAGACCAACATTCTTCACTGCCTGCTGTACCTGCACGCCAACTTTCAGTGACCGGTGTACAAGGACACCCAGGTCTCGCTGTACCTCCCTCTTACCTAACCTAACCCCATTGAGATAATAATCTGCCCCCTAGTTTTTGCCGCCAAAGTGGATAACCTCATATTTATCTATATTATACTGCATCTGCCCACTCACTCAACCTGTCCAGGTCACCCTGCAACGTCCTAACATCATCTTCACAGTTCACACTGTCGCCCAGCTTTGTGCCATCCACAAACTTGCTAGTGTTGCTCCTAATTCCCTCTTCTAAATCATTAATATATATGGTAAACAGTTGTGGCCCCAACACCGAGCCTTGTGGCACTCCACTCGCCACTGGCTGCCATTCTGAAAAGGACCCATTCATTCCTACTCCTTGCTTCCTGTCTGCCAATCAATTTTCTATCCATGTCAACCACCCTACCCCTAATACCATGTGCTCTAATTTTAGTCACCAGTCTCTTGTGCGGGACCTTATCAAAGGCTTTCTGAAAGTCTAGATACTACATACATCCACTGGCAGCCCTTAATTAATTTTACTTGTCACATCCTCACAACATGGATAGGTGACGTTTCGGGTCGAGACTCTTCTTTAGATTGATATGATGTTAACAGATGAGGGGCTGATTGGCAGATGAGTGACGCAAGTGACAGAGGCGAGAGAAAATACGGAGATAAAAGGGTGTGAGATAAGGGGAGAAGAATGTATATGTGCAGCTTTAAAGGGCACTAGACCCAGAGCAGACCCGTTGGGTTTGGTCCCCGAACGTGCTTCAGTCCCCGAGTACGGGGGGGGGGGGGGGGGGGAGGGGGGAGGGTTGTTAGCGAACTGAACCCACTGTGGAATGAATCCATTAATGGAGCGACTCTGCTGGCGGATTGGAAGTTGTCCCTGCCTTCCCTCTGGCTCAAGGCAAACATCGGCTGTTCCCCCACTGTATTTAAGAGGACGGCGAAAAGCAGCGGTGGAAGAAGCGATCTTTGTCTTGAGCAAATGTGATGTAGCTGAGCTGGGCTGGGGAGGGGAGTGGAGGAAGTGAAATCGGCTGCGAAATCGGCAGCGGAAATCACCAGTGGGAGAAAAAAATTGTGGCGTTTTTGGTGCCGTTATGGTGGGTGGCCAGCAGGAGGCCACAAAATGAGTAAGTGTGTGTGGGGAGGGGGTGACGGATTTCATTAAACATAGTGTACAAGGAAAGGGAGGGGGAGGAGAGAGGAGAGGGCGATGGGAGATGTGGAGAGAGTGGAGGGGGAGAGAGGAGGGAGAAAGGGAGAGAGGTGGGGAGGGGAGGGAGAGTGGAAAAGTGGGGAGTTTGGGGGAGAGGGGTAGCAGGGACTGGTGCAAGAGTGAGGGGAAGGGGGTGGGGGGGAGATGGGGGTGAAGAGGGTTGGGGAGAGAGGGGGTGGGAGGGGTGAGGAGAGAGGGAAATGGAGAGGGAGGAGCAGAGGGGGGTAGGGGAGGGTTTGAGAGAATTCAGAGAGGGGGAGAGGGGTGGGGGAGGGGGGAGAGAGTTGTGGAGAGAGAGGGAAGAGTGTGGAGGGAGGGGGAGAGTGGTAGGGGGAGGGGGAAAAGTGAGGAGGGAGGGGAAGAGCGGAGAGAGGGGGAAGAGTCATGAGGGAGAGGGAAGGGAGGGGGTGGAGAGAGTGGTGGGGAGGGAGATGGGGAGAGGTGGGGGATGGGGGAGCGAGAAGTGGAAGTGGGGAGGGAGGGTGAGAGGTGTAGGGGGGAGTGGTGGAAGTGGGAGAGAGGGAGGAGAGGGGGGTGGGGGAGTGGTGGAAGAGGGAGAGAGGGGTAGGGAAAAAGGGGTGCGGGGAGAGAGAAGTGGAAGAGTGGGGGGGAGAGGGGTAGGGGGAGTGGTGGAAGAGGGGACAGAGGGGTAGGGGGAAGGGGGTGGGAGGGAGTGGTGGAAGAGGGACAGGGGTAGGGGAAGGGGATGGGGGAGAGAGGGAAGGGGCTGGTGGAGAGAAGGAAGGGGGGTGGGGGAGAGAGGGAAGGGGGTGGGAGGAGGAGGGGGGTGAGGGGGTAGAGAGGGGTGGGGGAAGGGGAGGGGAGAGCGGAAGGTGAGAGGAGAGGGTTGGTGAAGAGGGGAGGAAAGGGAGAGGGGAGAGGTGGAGAGAGACTGGATGGGGAGAGAGAGGAGAAGGAGAGAGTGGAAGGGGAGGGAGAGGAGGGGGAGAGGTGGGGAGGGGCAGGGAGAGGTGTAGGGGGAGTGGTGGAAATGGGAGAGAGGGAGGGGGAGGGGTGGAGAGGGAGAAAGGGGTAGGGGGAAAGGGGTGGGGGGAGATAGGGAGGGAGAGAGGTGGTGCGGGACAGGGGTGTGGGAAGGGGGAGATGTGGAAGAGTGGGGAGGGAGGGGGGAGAGGGATAGGGGGAGTGGTGGAAGTGTGAGAGAGGGAGGGGAGGGGGTTAGGGGGAGTGGTGGAAGAGGGGTAGGGAAAAAAGGGTGGGGGAGAGATGGAAGGGGATGGGGAGAGAGGGGAAGGGGGTGGGAGGAGGGGGGGGAGAGGGAGAGGAAAGAGGTGTGGGGGGAGTGGGGAGATGGGGTAGGGGAGAGAGAGGGAAGAGTGTGGAGGCAGGGGGAAGAGTGGGGAGGGGGAGGGGAGTGGGGGAGAGGGAAGGGGGGTGGGGGAGAGGGAAGGGGGGAGAGGGAAGGGGGGTGTGGGAGAGAGGGATGGGGTGAGGAGAGGGAGATGGAGGGGGGAGGAGAGAGGGGTGGGGAAGGGTGAGAGAGTTGTGGGGGAGGGGGGAGGGAGGGGAGGAGGGAGATGGGGTAGGGGAGGGAGGAGGGAAGAGTGTGGAGGGAGGGGGAGAGGGGTGGGGGAGAGAGAGGGGAAAGAATGGGGAGGTAGAGAGGGAGGGGAGGGGTAGGGACAGTCCATCTATTCCCCACTCCCTATCACCCCCAATCCTCTCTCTCTCTCTATTCCCACACACGTGATCAAGCGCTTCGACACAGGCTGCGCGGGGGGGGGGGGGGGGGGGGGCTGGGGCAAAGGCAGATGTAAATGAGATCCATTCCGATTGGACATGTGCGAGAGATGGCATTGTGACATCACACAATGGAACATGCTTGAACATCAGGTGGGGGAGGGGGGCTGGAGCTGGAGCAAAGGCAGATGTAAATGAGATCCATTCCCAATTGAACATCTGTGAGCATTGGGCATTGTGACATCACACAATGGAACGTTCACCAACATTCCACGGGTGAGAGCAGTTTGATTTTTTTAAGATTTTGAAAAATTGGGGGGGGGGGGGTGGAGGATTTTATTAAAGATTGTGTATGTAAAAACGTCTAAATGCAATGAGGAGCGCATTTATGAATGTAAACGCGTAATGCCTAGCAAAATGGAAACAAATGACGGCGGAAATCTTATCTGAAAAAAAAGAATGGAATGAGACAGACAGACAGACAGACAGACAGACAGACAGACAGACAGACAGACAGACAGACAGACAGACAGACAGACAGACAGACAGACAGACAGACAGACAGACAGACAGACAGACAGACAGACAGACAGACAGACAGACAGACAGACAGACAGACAGACAGACAGTGGGACAGGCAGCATCCCTGGAGAGAAGGACTGGGTGACATTTCGGGTCGAGACTGAAGAGGCTCTCGACCAGAAACATTACCCATTCCTTCCAGCATTTTGTGCCTACCTATCCACGTGGCAGTGTACCAGCAGGCTGGAGGAGCGTGCAAAGGCCTTGTCACAGAACGGGCAGGTGAAGGGGTGCTGGTCGGTATGGACTCGTCGGTGCTCCAGCAGGTGGACAAGGCGGGAGAAATCCTTACCACAGGACAGGCAGGGGAGGGACGCTCACCACTGTGGGTATGCCGGTGCTGCCACAGGCAGGACATGCGGGTGAAACCCTTGCCACACTCAGCAAAGTGTCTCTCCCTGGTGTGTATCAGCTGGTGCTCCCGCAGCCCCCGTGTGCTCTTGAAACGCTTGCCGCAGTGGGAGCAGCTGCTCGCCGGCATGGTGCAGCCGCAACCCCTGCGCGCTGTCAAACGCCTCACCACAGTACGGGCAGTCGTAGGGTTGGCTACTGGTGGGCACGCGCTAGTGAGACTGGGCGTGGGAGTCCATGGCAAAGTGCTCTCCACACACCGGGCTGGGGACCGGACGGTCACCGGTGTGGGTGCGCTGGTGCTCCAGCAGCTTGGAGGAGCGGGTGAATCCCTTGCCGCACTGGGCGCAGGTGAAGGGGCGCTCCCCGGTGTGGGTGTGCTGGTGCTCCAATAGCCTCGTGGAGTGGGTGAAACCCTTGTCGCACTGGGCGCAGGTGAAGGGGCGCTCCCCGGTGTGGGTGTGCTGGTGGAACTGCAGGCTTTGGTGCTGGGTGAAGCCCTTGCCGCAGTCACTGCAGGTGTAGGGCCGCTCCCCGGTGTGCAAGCGCCTGTGCACCTTCAGGTACGTGGGCGACTTGAAGTCTTTGCCGCAGTCGGAGCAGGTGAAGGGCCGCTTACTGCTGTGCACCCGCCAGTGCTGCCGTAGCCCCGGCAACTGGGCAAAGCTCTTGCCGCAGGTGGAGCAGCCATAGGGCTTCTCGCCCGTGTGCACACGCTTATGGATCTTCAGGTCATTCGCCGTCTTGAAGCTCTTGCCGCAGTCAGAGCAGGTGAAGGGCCTCTCGCGGGAGTGCCCGCGGTTGTGCCGCAGCAGGTTCTCATGGCGGGTGAAGCTCTTGCCGCAGTCGGAACAGGTGAAGGGGCGTTCTCCCGTGTGAACCCGCCGGTGCATCTTCAGCTCATGCATTGTCTTGAAGCTCTTGCCGCAGTCGTGGCAGGTAAAGGGCCTCTCGCCAGAGTGCACGCGGTTGTGCCGCAGCAGGGTCTCGTAGCGGGTGAAGCTCTTGCCGCACTCCGAGCAGTCGAAGGGACGCTCACCCGTGTGTCCCCGCCGGTGGGTCTCCAGCTGGCACGGCTTCTGCCAGGCCTTGCCACACACATCACACTCATAACGCTTCTCCTTGTTGTGCCCCGTCATGTGGTCCTCCATCAAAGCTCAGTCCCTCGAAGCTCAGCCCACACATAGAGCAGATGGGGGGGCTCACCGGCACCCTGGCTGCCCACAATGGCCGCTCACGTCCTCGTCTCCGTCCACAGCAACGGCTCCTAAACACTGCAGGAGGGGAACACAGAGGGTTAACAAGCTGGCAAACAGGACATTACTAACGCGTGAACCTTACTAGTACTTGAAGGGGGGGAGAAGCGGGGGTTGGGGAGGGGAGCGGGGGGGAGAGGAGGCAGTGAGGGTGATGGGGTGAAGGGAGGGGGAGAAGGAGGGGAAGGGAGATGAGGACGGTGGAAGTGAGGGGAGGGGGAGAAGGGATGGGGTGGGGGGGGGATGAGGAAACAAGTGGGTGAGGGGGGTGGTCGGAACGTTCTGGGGGCGCCAAGCATCCAGGCACCGCGTCGAGCTGCCCGCCTGCATGTCCAGCAGCCAGTCACCCTGCACCGTGATGTCTGCCGCACGCATGGGGTGCATGACCGGCGCCCTGATGTCATCCCCAATCCAAAGGGGACGGCCAGCACCACCCCGCCGGTGATTCGCGCCGAGTCACGTAAGGGTGCGGCATGTATCGTGGGATGAAGGTCACGGACTGCTGGACTAACTCAGCGGGTCGGGCAGCGTCTGTGGGGATCATGGATAGGTGACATTTCACAGAAACACAGACAATAGGCGCAGGAGGGAGAGCCAGTGGATGTACCTGGACTTTCAGAAAGCATTTGATAAGGTCCCGCATAGTGGGCAAAATTAGGGCACATGGTATTGGGGGTAGAGTGCTGACATGGATAGAGAAGTGGTTGGCAGACAGGAAACAAAGAGTAGGGATTAACGGGTCCTTTTCTGAATGGCAGGAAGTGACTAGTGGGGTACCGCAAGGCTCGGTGCTGGGACCGCAGCTCTTTACAATATACATCAATGATTTAGATGAAGGGATTCAAAGTAACATTAGCAAATTTGCAGATGACACAAAGCTGGGTGGCAGTGTGAACTGTGAGGAGGATGCTATGAGAATGCAGGGTGACTTGGACAGGTTTGGGGAATGGGCAGATGTATGGCAGATGGAGTTTAATGGGGATAAATGTGTGGTTATCCACTTTGGTATAAAAAACAGGAGGGCAGATTACTACCTAATTGGCGGTAAATTGGAAAACGGGGAAGTACAACGGGATCTGGGGGTCCTTGTTCATCAGTCTATGAAAGTAAGCATGCAGGTCAGCATGAAGAAAGCTGTTGGCCTTTATAACAAGAGTCGAGTATAGGAGCAAAGAGGTCCTTCTGCAGTTGTACAGGGCCCGAGTGAGACGACACCTGGAGTATTGTGTACAATTTTGGTCCCAATTTAAGGAAGGACATTCTTGCTATTGAGGGAGTGCAGCGTAGGTTTACAAGATTAATTCCCAGGATTGCGGGACTGTCACATGCTGAGAGAATGGAGCGGCTGGGCTTGTATACTCTGGATTTTAGAAGGATGAGAGGGGATCTTATTGAAACATATAAGATTGTTAAGGGATTGGACACGCTAGAGGCAGAAAACATGTTCCCGATGTTGGGGGCGTCCAGAACCAGGGGCCACAGTTCAAGAATAAGGGGCAAGCCATTTAGAACGCAAACGAGAAAACACTTTTTCTCACGGAGAGTTATGAATCTGTGGAATTCTCTGCCTCAGGGGGCGGTGGAGGCCGGTTCTCTGGATACTTTCAAGAGAGAGCTAAATAGGGCTCTTAATGGCAGTGGAGTCAGGGGATATGGGAAGAAGGCAGGACGGGGTACTGATTGGGGATGATCATCCATGATCACATTGACCGAAGGCTCGAAGGGCCAAAAGGCCTACTCCTGCACCTATTGTCTGTTGTCTA
This sequence comes from Raja brachyura, assembly GCA_963514005.1. Next base: position 46,911 of record CAUPSL010001485.1, read on the forward strand.
AATAAGCATTTCACTGTACCTCAGTGACACGTGACAATAAACTGAAACTCAACCCTCCCGCCTCAGGGAGCGCTGCAGATGGACCAGAGATGCTGCACCAGAGGGAGCCCAGACCTCCTTCCCTTCGTCACTCACTCACTGCCCGCCTCGGGCTCCAGTTCCTCGGCCTGCCGGCTGTGGGATCACCCTCGGGAAGGGAGGAGGGGATGGGGAAAGGACGCAGGGCCAAGTGGCAGCAGCGACCGTTCCCACCTGAGCTGCAGCGCGATGACGCACTAGAGTTGCAGACAAACCTCACATGGCCGGCGACCAGGTCCTGCCCCCTCCCTCCCCCCAGCGGCCAATAGGAGCCGGTTCCGCTTCCACTGGCCCCAACGTCACAAGGGAGATAGAGAGATGGAGAGTGTGTGTGTGTGTGTATATGGAGAGAGAGAGAGAGAGAGAGACAGAGAGAGAGAGACAGAGAGAGAGAGACAGAGAGAGAGAGACAGAGAGAGAGAGACAGAGAGAGACAGAGAGAGACAGAGAGAGACAGAGAGAGACAGAGAGAGACAGAGAGAGACAGAGAGAGACAGAGAGAGACAGAGAGAGACAGAGAGAGACAGAGAGAGACAGAGAGAGACAGAGAGAGAGAGAGAGAGAGAGAGAGACAGAGAGAGAGAGAGAGACAGAGAGAGAGAGAGACAGAGAGACAGAGACAGAGAGACAGAGACAGAGAGACAGAGAGAGAGACAGAGAGAGAGACAGAGAGAGAGACAGAGAGAGAGAGAGAGAGAGAGAGAGAGAGAGAGAGAGAGAGAGAGACAGAGAGAGAGAGAAACATAGAAAATAGGTGCAGGAGTAGGCCATTCGGCCCTTCGAGCCTGCACCGCCATTCAATGTGATCATGGCTGATCATCCAACTCAGTATCCCGTACCTGCCTTCTCTCCATACCCCCTGATCCCTTTAGCCACAAGTGCCACATCTAACGCCCTCTTAAATATAGCCAATGAACTGGCCTCAACTACCTTCTGTGGCAGAGAATTCCAGAGACTCACCACTCTCTGTGTAAAGAATGTTTTCCTCATTTCGGTGCTAAAGGAATTCCCCCTTATCCTTAGACTGTGACCCCTTGTTCTGGACTCCCCCAACATCGGGAACAATCTTCCAGCATCTAGCTTGTCCAACCCCTTAAGAATTTTGTAGGTTTCTATAAGATCCCCCCTCAATCTTCTAAATTCCATCGAGTACAAACCGAATCTATCCAATCTTTCCTCATATGAAAGTCCTGACATCCCAGGAATCAGTCTGGTGAATCTTCTCTGTACCCCCTCTATGGCAAGGATGTCTTTCCTCAGATTTGGAGACCAAAACTGTACGCAGTACTCCAGGTCTGGCCTCACCAAAACCCTGTACAACTGCAGTAGAACCTCCCTGCTCCTAAACTCAAATCCTTTCGCTATGAATGCTAACATACCATTTGCTTTCTTCACTGCCTGCTGCACCTGCATGCCTACTTTCAATGACTGGTGTACCATGACACCCAGGTCTCGTTGCATCTCCCCCTTACCTAATCTGCCACCAGTCAGATAATAGTCTACCCTCATGTTTTTGCCACCAAAGTGGATAACCTCACATTTATCCACATTGTACTGCATCTGCCATGCATCTGCCCATTCACTCAGCCTATCCAAATCACCCTGCAGCCTCCAAGCATCCTCCTCACACCTAACTATACCCCCCAGCTTGGTATCATCTGCAAATTTGGAGATGTTGCATTGAATTCCCTCGTCCAAATCATTAATATATATTGTAAATAGCTGGGGTCCCAGCACTGAGCCTTGCGGCACCCCACTAGTCACTGCCTGCCATTCTGAAAAGGACCCGTTTACTCCTACCCTTTGCCTCCTGTCTGCTAGCCAGTTCTCTATCCACATCAATACTGAACCCCCAATACCGTGTGCTTTAAGTTTGTATGCTAATCTCTTATGCGGGACCTTGTCGAAAGCCTTCTGAAAGTCTAGATATAACACATCCACTGGTTCTCCCTTATCCACTCTACTAGTTACATCTTCGAAAAATTCTATCAGATTTGTCAGACATGATTTACCTTTCGTAAATCCATGCTGACTTTGTCCAATGATTTCACCACTTTCCAAATGCGCTGCTATCCCATCTTTAATAACTGATTCTAGCAGTTTCCCCACTACCGATGTTAGACTAACTGGTCTGTAATTCCCCGCTTTCTCTCTCCCTCCTTTTTAAAAAGTGGGGGTTACATTAGCTACCCTCCAATCCTCAGGAACTACTCCAGAATCTAAGGAATTTTGAAAAATTATCACTAATGCATCCACTATTTCTGTGGCTACCTCCTTGAGTACTCTGGGATGCAGACTATCTGGCCCTGGGGATTTATCGGCCTTCAATCCGTTCAATTTACCCAACACCACCTCCCGGCTAACCTGGATTTCACTCAGTTCCTCCATCTTATTTGACCCCCGTTCTACTGCTATTTCCGGCAGATTATTTATGTCTTCCTTAGTGAAGACAGAACCAAAGTAGTTATTCAATTGGTCTGCCATGTCCTTGTTCCCCATGATCAATTCACCTGTTTCTGACTGCAAGGGACCAACATTTGTTTTAACTAGTCTCTTTCTCTTTACATATCTATAAAAACTTTTGCAGTCAGTTTTTATGTTCCCTGCCAGTTTCCTTTCATAATCTATTTTCCCTTTCCTAATTAAGCCCTTTGTCCTCCTCTGCTGGATTCTGAATTTCTCCCAGTCCTCCGGTAGGCTGCTTTTTCTGGCAAATTTGTATGCCTCATCTTTTGTTTTTATACTATCCCTGATTTCCCTTGTTATCCATGGATGCACCACCTTCCCCGATTTATTCTTTTGCCAAACTGGTATGAACAACTTTTGTACTTCATCCATGCAGTCTTTAAATACCTTCCATTGCACATCCACTGTCAACCCTTTAAGAATCACCTGCCAGTCTATCTTGGCCAATTCACATCTCATACCTTCAAAGTTACCTTTGTTCAAGTTCAGAACCCTTGTTTCTGACTTAATTTTGTCACTCTCCATCCTAATGAAGAACTCAACCATATTATGGTCACTCTTGCCCAAGGGGCCACGCACAACAAGACTGCTAACTAACCCTTCCTCATTACTCAATACCCAGTCTAGAATAGCCTGCTCTCTCGTTGGTTCCTCCACATGTTGGTTGAGAAAACTATCCCGCATACATTCCAGGAAATCCTCTTCCTCAGCACCCCTGCCAATTTGATTCACCCAATCTACATGCAGATTGAAGTCACCCATTATAACCGTGTTACCCTTGTTGCACGCATTTCTAATTTCCTGTTTGATGCCATCCCCAACTCCAATACTACTGTTAGGTGGCCTGTACACAGTTCCCACTAGCGTTTTCTGCCCCTTAGAGTTTCGCAGCTCTACCCATATCGATTCCACATCCTCCACGCTAATGTCCTTCCTTTCTATTGCATTAATCTCCTCTCTCACCAGCAACGCTACCCCACCTCCTTTTCCTTTTCGTCTATCCCTCCTGAATATTGAATATCCCTGGATGTTCAGCTCCCAGCCTTGGTCATCCTGGAGCCAAGTCTCCGTGATTCCAACTATAGCATAGTCATTAATCGCTATCTGCACCTTCAACTCATCCACCTTATTACGAATGCTCCTCGCATTGAGACACAAAGCCTTCAGGCTTGTTTTTACAACACTCTTACTCCTTATACAATTATGTTGACAAGTGGCCCCTTTCACATCGATCCCTATTACACTTGGCCATACTCTCCTATCCCTTTGTGAGCTTTCTTCCCCGTTAATTCTGGGGTCATTAACCATCGCTTTACTCTCTTTCCCTCTAACTCTGTCCTCGACTATCCCATTTGATACCCCACCCCCTTTATTCAGTTTAAAACCATCCGTGTAGCAGTGGCAAACCTGCCGGCCAGAATGCTGGTCCCCCACCTGTTAAGATGCAATCCGTCCCTTTTGTACAGTTCCCCCTTACTATAAAAAAAAATCCCAGTGATCTAAGAATCTAAATCCCTGCCCCCTGCACCAGTTCCTCAGCCACACATTCAGGTCCCATATCTCCCTGTTCCTGCTCTCGCCAGCACGAGGAACTGGAAGCAAACCGGAGATAACAACCCTGGAAGTCCTGCTTTTCAGCATTTTTCCGAGCTCTCTGAAGTCCCGCTGCAAAAAATTCATCTCCTTCTTTCCAACATCATTTGTGCCAACATGCACGACCACTTCCGGCTGGTCACCTTCGCCCTTGAGGATTGTTTGCACTCTGTCCGTAACATCCTGGATCCTGGCACCAGAAGGCAGCACACCATCCTGGAATCCCGTCTGTTGCCGCAAAAACCCCTGTCCGTACCTCTCACAATGGAGTCTCCAACTACAATGGCGTTGCCCGACTTTGGCCTCTGTGGGTTTGGCTCATCAGCCCTTTTTGTTTGGCAAGCCAGTCCGCCGCCTCAGTGGGATACCGTCTTCTGTCCCGGCAGCTTCCACGTGGGTGAACCTGTTCACAAGAGGTACAACACCCGGGGACCTTTGCATCCCCATGTTTTCCTCCCTTTCTCACCGTCACCCACCTTCTCTCTTCTAGTGGCCTTGGGTGTAACAATCTCACTGAAGGACTTGTCGAGAAACGACTCAGTTTCTCGAATGAACCTGAGGTCATCCACTTGTTTCTCCAGTTCCCCAACACGGTCCTTCAGGAGCTGTACCTGGATGCACTTCTCACATTTGTAGCATCCAGAGGCACCAGCAGTGTCCTTGACCTCCCACATACTGCAAGCATCACACTGCATCAGCTTGCTTGACATCTTCTTTTGCCTCGGTCTCGCCCTATCCAGTATTTTGCGCAGGCCTCCTCGCCGAAGACTCTCGAGCCAAAGACTCACACTTTACTCACAGGGCACTTCCTCACAAGGCCGCTCCCC